>CAIGRP010094449.1:0-16071 GCA_903798385.1 Fraxinus cuspidata | reverse complement strand
TGCTAAAACCGTTCTTAACTGGTGCTCTATTTCTTGACACTTAACCGTTCCTGACTGTAGCTTTTGGATCGTGGAATAAAACTACTTTCATAATCATCGCTTTAAGTAAAGGTATTATGCTTGCTTGGGTCTTGGGCGTTTTGCATGCTTGGGCGATAAGGATCACCCCGATTCTGAGCGACTTATCAGCCTGGACGATATTGGGCCTCTGCTAATGATTCTATTTCTGGGTACTGTCTTAGGACTCTTCATGGTCTCTCTCGGGCTCATCCTTCAAATTTCCTACTTGGGCTCCCGTTTTAAGATCATTTAATTGGGCCTCAGCTTTATGCATCAACAGAGATCAAACGCCAAATTCTAAGGGCTTGATAAGATAACTCATTTGAAGACTTCCTTATGAATACTGGTGACTAAGAAGTCTACTTTGACAAAGGCATTCGATCATCATCGATGCGTCTAAAGTGAGGTACCGTGAAGACTAGTGGGATGACGTTGTACGCAAGGTTGGAGGCACACACATCATGGTCTTCGCTTAAGGAGATGAGAACACGAATCTAGCCACATGTATTATAGTTGAGAGCTTATATAGTGCTCATTGCCTAGCGATAACATGGAGGCCTTCGCAAGTTAAGGGCTGTAACAATAATATGCCAACTCAGTTTCTAATATCTATGCCTAGGTAAATGACTTTACCAAGTGGATATTCCTTCAAATTTGATTTTTGCTCGAGTGCATGATGTTTGATGGGGATTCAACTTTGGGCCGAGCCATTGATCATCTCATCATCTTCATGCTGGAGTACCATTTTTTTCTTTTTTTTGAAGGTGTAGTATAGAGCACTTGTTGTGAAGCATAACATTCATCTTCCAAGTCCAAAATCTATTAATTGATATTAAGGAAGGTTTTTGAGATAATGAAGTGCTACAAATGAAAAGACATGTGAAACGTGTGGCAATCCTCTATTGCTGAGGATAACATGTGTTGTAAAGGGAATGCTTATAGTCCCAAGGCACTTATGACAATCAACATTTATTAAATTATAATCACGATTGCAGTTATTTCATAATACAATACACTGTAATTATAACTCAATCGTCAAAGTCATGGATGGTGCTAAGGCACATTGGCGTGTGTTCATCGGAGACATTTGTTTTGAGATTGTGATTCATGTCCTTTTAAATTCAAGGGTTAGGATTTCTTCGCCTTTTCCGTGGTTGAGATACATTTTTGAGATCCAATGGCTCATATGCAACATGCTTCACGTAATAAGGAAATGCCATATACGTTCCAAATTTTACTTTTGCAAAATATTCTCTCCCAAGCCGTGTTTTTTTACGAACTCATGACGTTTACAAAAAAGAAGTTCCAAACTTGCCTTGATTAGGTAAACACTTAGATTTTCTTGTTCAAATTTCATTTATTCTTTTTGTGTTGTTCTGCTTCATTCTTCAAGCCCCATTATTCCCCCTATTAAAAACTTCCAGTGAGCAAACTAAGTATCTGACGACAAACACGTAACATCTTCAATAAAAATGCTTTACATGATATTGACTCTCAAAATCAATTCAGGAAGATTCGCACCGACCTAGAGATCATGGGTAAAGTACCTCCTAGTCATCTATGAAGATAAGGTGAGGTCTAGGGTAGCTCGTTAGTCGTTGGAACATACCGCAAAGCCGGATGATATTACGATAGTAGTTCACGCTATCCTAACTTTCAGGGACTATGTAGCAAAGATGCTTGCAACTAGAAAAACATCCAAGAAGACCAAGATAACGTTGGCAACGCCCATCAAATCTATCATTGAACCAAGACTTTTGTTGGAAAATTCAAAGGCGCCAACTACGTTGGACCTAGCTGAGGATTTGAATACCAGTACCTCCACTACATTTAATGCATACATGATGCAAAGCTCTACAAAAAATCTATGTTCATGAAGCTTACACAGAAAACAAGAAAAGGTGAGCACCTATCGCGGCTTGGCGAACAACAGTACCCACTACTATCATCCATATAGGCATTTTGCTATATTCGATCTACATTCTTTCCATTAATAACTGTAGCAAACGAAATCACAGCAGATGATGGAAAGAAGAATAAACCTCTACCATCGTCTTCCTATGGGAAAAGTTGATGGTATCGATCACTAATGATATATGTGTGGACAAAAAGAGTTCCAAGAGGAAGCAAGCTTAGGAAGTTGTGATTCTTCGGTGAAGCGGGTGTAGGTCAATGGGATCATCAACATTGACTTATGTGCTGATAACCTTCAGTGATTCTAGCGATATCGGCCATATTGGAAGATGCAATGGGTAGAGCATATATGTATTGATCTGGTCTTCGATGTGATAGAAGGGCATAGAAGACAACATTGAAGATAGGCTGCTGTAGTTATCAAACTTACATGTTGCTCAAACCTACATCTTGAACTTTGAATGGACCTAGAGATTATAACCTCAAGGAAAAAGCTGGTGAATACCCAAACTAAGTGGATAAGCTCTGTAAGGATCTACAGAAGCTAAAGTCCAAGAATACCCAATTGACTCTAATAATGCCTGCTTTCACTTGAAGGTTGATAATTTAAGAATGATGGAGCTTGACCTTTTGGTAGTTAGAAAACTTTCTTCCATCCCTGATGTGAAAAAGATGGTGAAAGGCTAGATGGTGCCTTTAAGTATAGTCTTAAGGAGGCATAAGAAGTGAGGAGAATGGCGGAGGAGAAACAAGTCATAGAGGAGGCGAATACGATGACCGCTAGGTGTGACTATGATGCCTAGTCGCTAAGAAGGATAGGGACATTAGGAAAGCGATTGGGTTCACTAGTGATCAGGTTTTGATGAGTAACACAGAGGGCCGCTAGCAAGATCCTTTATTTTTTTTCAAAATAAACCCATAACAAGGTCAAGAGCAAAGAAGATAAGAAAGCTATGCAAGGACTTGTTCAAGCTACGTGGCCAAAAATTTTAAGTGAAACAAGCAAGGTGTCAACATTCAAAATGGACATGAAAGGAGAACCAACCTAGTGCATTTTATTCAAGCTAATATGGAGAGGACAGAATTAGATAGCTATGCACACGCATGGCTTTAATCCGTTGAGTGTGCAATGCCCTAGTTTGATCAACCCGAGGCTAAACTAACTTGCTCAGGTGTTCACAAGAAACTCTACCATGCATACATATAGTTATTTGGACACAATCGGGATTAGTTTCCTACTCTGATTTGGACTCCAATTGTTAAGTTTATCTATTTCCTTTTATCAAGTAATTTAGGGTTCTTTTAACTCCGTCTATGTAATGACTCTTCATTGAATAAGCATTTAATTTTTTTTATTTGTGTGAATTAATAAAAGTGAGTATTCGTTTTCTTCTTCCTTTTCATTGAACTATCAAGATCTTATCAAAGATTTCTACTTTTGTGGTTTTCAACCCTAAAATCTTGGTTCTTGATTCAAAAACCAATGGGTCAAGATTCCTCGATCTGATTTTAGCTTTCTTGGGATACGTATATCAAATATTGTTGTGGTTCCAGAGTTCATCTTTCGAGAGTTCGCATTAGTTGGTATCAGAGTTTTGACTCTAAAAGTCGATTTTATTCATTTTTCTTTCCATTCTAATTCTTTGTTGTGTATCTTTTGTTGAGTTTTCATCACAATTTGAGAGTCATTCATATCAAAAATTGTGCCAAGCATAATCCAGAATTGATTAGTGAACATCCCATTAACCCTAGTGCATCATCACTGATTTTTTTTTTTTTTTTTTTATTTCTTGCTTTTTTATTGCTCTATTCCTTTAAGTTAAGTGTACTTGCATAAAACAAGAGGATAAAAAAAAAGAGTACGAAAAAGCAACAACCATCATACCAATTCCAAGAATTCTTCAAAAATTCAAGAAAAGTATAAACCAATTCAAAGAATTCTTCAAAAATTAAAGAAAAACATAAACTAATTTCAATAAATCTCTTCTTGGAAGTCTCGTGTTATTATTTTGTAAGAAATTTATTCTTTAATGCTGTTTTGTGCTTAAATCAACATTTCGTTCTTCTTGTGTTCTTTCCTCTTAAGTTCTTTCTTGCTCCTTGAGTTCTTGTAGGTTTGAATATTGAAAGGACTAAATTTTTATTGGGTTTAGTTAGTTCCTTCAAGAACTTGAAATTGACAGCAAAGAGAGGGAAAATGCAAAAGTAGTGACCTTATTAAAAGGAAAAATCCAATAGAGTAGAGCACTTAAGTGTAAACACGTGTTATTACTTTTTCTAGTTAGTAAAAATAGGTAACAAGGGATATTCAACATCTAGAGAGGAGAACAACTAATTCTTTATGTTGAAAACAATGCAAAAACAATTCGAGTGGATGAATATGGTGTTTGGGAAACTTAGAGAGAATTGATAGGTAAGACATAGTGAATGCAAATTTACAAAGGGAAAACCACAAAGAGTCCCTAATGGTTGGAGGCAAGATAGGTGTGATCATATCTTGATGGCTGAATTTGATGATAAGAATAAAGTAGAAAGTGAGAATGAGGATTGCCAAAACTCCGTGGCTGAGGTGGGTAGATGAGATAGGTGTGAAATTAGGCCCCAATGAGACATCGGAGGTCGAGATAGGGTAGATAGAAACCTTGGAAAAATGAAAATACATTCATTCCAAGGTAGGAACGATCTTGAAGTCTATACGGAGTGGGAAAAAGTTAGAATTAATATTTGATTACCATAACTATTCAGAGGAGAAGAAGGTAGAGCTAGAAGCGATTGAATTCACTAATTATGCAATGATATGGTGGGACTAATTGTTGACAAATAAAAGGAGAAATCGTGAGAGACCTATAGAAACTAAGTAAATTTAAAACTCTCATGAGGAAGAGATTTGTAGTTAGTCATTACTATATGGACCTCTATTAGAAATTACAAGGCTTTACTCAAGTTTTAAGGAGTGTGAATGATTACCATAAGGAGGTGGAGATGGCTATGATTGGAGCTAATGTTGATGAGGATAGGGAGACCACGATAGCTAGGTTTTTGAATGAGCTAAACGAGGATATACCTAATATAGTTGAGTTACAATACTATGTGATGTTAGAGGACATGGTAGAGAGGAAATTAAAAAGGAAAGGAACGGCAAGGTATTCTTTGAATTTTAATTCTCCTTCAAGATCGAAGTGGGATAACAACAATAGAAATGATAGGTGTTCTTTTGAAGGGCAAGACCGAACCACCTAGGTGAAAAGAAGGGATATCTAGTAAAAATAAACTAAAGTCGGATTTCTAACCTTCAAAAAATATGGATATCAAATGTTTTGAATGTTTGGATTCAATGCACATTGCATCACAATGCCTAAACAAAAGGGCAATGATTATGTGTGACAATGGGAAGTGGTGGCTGAGAATGAGAGTTATAGTGAACATATTCTAGTGATGATGATGTGGTAGGCTCCGTTTAGAAAAAAACTCAATTAGTATGGTACTATATCTATGATTACTTCTTGTATTGTACTATCAATGATTCCTGTTTGGTATCGGAGTACTCTATTTAATGTGAATATTTTGTTGCGTGACATGCACTTAGTGTACAGATTAAGGAGGATGATATTGTGCACCAAAAAGAGACTATTTCTTACTAAATGTTATGTTACCAACAATGTGTGTAGTATGATTGTATATGGGAAGAGTTGCACTAGTTAAGCTAGTACCTCTCTTGTTGAGAAATTAGGCTTGTCTTTACTAAAACATCCTACACCCTATAAGTTAGAGTGGTTGAATGAATGTCAGGAGGTCAAGATTAACAAACAAGTTTTAGTAAACTTTACTATTGGGAGGTATAATGATAAGGTATTGTGCGATGTGGTTCTTATGCATGTTGGCCATATTTTTTTTGGGAAGGTTATGACAATATGATAAGAAGGTGATTCTTGATTGGTTTAAGAATATATACAATATTATCAAAAATGGAAAATAAATTACTCTTGTCTCTTTAATCCCAAACATGTCTATGAAATGAAGTTAAAAGGTGAGGTAGAGTAGAAAAGGGAGAGTGATGCCGAAACACAAGAAAAGAAAAAGAGCATGAGGAAAAATGGGAGTGAAGCTGAAACTTAAAAAAAAGTGAGAAGAAGATAGAGAGGTGATTGAAAATAATAAAAAAAGTAGGACAACAAGAGAAAAAGATAGACAACCTGCAAAGAGAAAGAAAGGCAAAAGTGAGTTTTATGAAAAATAGAGAGGGATTAAGAGGGTTCTATAGTGAACTATCTTATCATGTTACTGGTATACAAGGAATCCTATCTTAATCTTGAAGAAACTAACCAATCATTAGAGGCATTGAGCACCAAATTAATTTTGTACCTGGAGATGTTATCCATAACTGACCAACCTATAGAAGTTATATAGTGGAAATATATGAGCTTCAAATACAAGTTGAGGAATTGATAAGCAAATGGTACGTGAAGGAGAGCATGAATCCATGTGTTGTACTAGTGTTACTTGTACCTAAAAAGGATGGGACATGAATAATGTGCATTGATTGCAAGGTAGTCAACAATATAACGATAAAGAATCTTCATCACATTCCTAGATTAGATGATTGAGTTGCACGGGTCATGAATTTTCAATAAAATAGATCTTAAAAGTGTCTATCAACAAATTAGGATAAAAGAAGGAGAAGAGTGGAACACTACACATAGATTATTGTTCGCCCTAACTATGAATTTAGGTACTCATATTAATGAAGGAAAAACAAAAAGTATAGAATTCATAACTAGGTTTTGAAAACTTGATCATGGAAAGAATTGGATCTTGCACCATGAATCTTTTTCAACCTAAAAAATCTTCAAACCCTAACTTTTGCTCTTTGATCTTGATGATTAAGTGTTTTTCTCTCCCAAATTGTGTGGAACTAGAGTTGTATTTACGTCTTTTTTAAGTTTTGTACGAGTTTTAGTGGAATTGAGCTTCTAAAATGATGAATTGTACTTGAAAACCCTATTTTTGGTAGCGGGTAGCGGCACTAGAAATCTGGTCTTTTCTTGAGCGGCGCCCACTCGGTGGCGCCACAAATCTGCTCTCACTATGCACCTTTTTTCAGTGTTTTGTCATAATTCTCTTTCGATATCCGATTTAGGCAATTCAAAATGGATTGTAAATATAACTTAAAGGGATACAACTTTACCAAAAAATAGCTATTTTTCAATTCGAACGTTTATTAGGCCAAAAATGGGTCTCAATTTCCAGCTTAAAATCTGAAACATCCATGTGTAGTTGAAAATTGATTTGTGAAAATATTTTGGTCATGTTTCACTCTTTTTGACTTCTAATTCCATCCAATTGACTCTTAGCATTCTCGAATCGTCTTCGTGAGTTTCGGCACAATTTTTGAGTATTTACACTTAAGTCCACATACTTTGGATCTTGCCAATTTTCAATTCTTTCTTTCAAATCCACTTCTATTCATCGAGTTTCACCTAATAACACATTATATAATAAATTAGGCTATAATTCTATTAAAAGAATGATAAAATGTCAATATTTTAGAGCCCAAATAAGTGTATAAAATATACTTATCAAACACCTCCAAACTTAAACATTTGTTTATTCTTAAACAAAACCATAACCTAACTTAACAAACAAACATACAAAAGGTTTTGATTAGATAACCTGCCATTTTGTCTCAAGATTGAAATAATTGTATTAAACGTATAAACTGCTTCAATGTCTCATTACCAAAATCAATATCTACTTTTTCAATGCAAAACTTATGTGTGTGTGTGAAGAATTAAGTAAAACACTTCAAATTCATGAGTTGTTTAGATTTTCGACCCTCGATAGTCAAATTTTTACTTTCATTGCTCGTAAGATTCACACATCCTCAAACTTATTCTTTTTCATTCTTTTATGGTGTATGATATAAGGCCAAATCTTTATACCAAAATCTCTCTCTCTTTAGTTTAAATGGATCTCACTAATTGCAAGTCGATACTTCAACAAATAAGGATTCTCCAAATTTTGATTACTTCGACCTTGAAAACTCAACTAGTCTAATAATCCGCTGTCAAAGATC
The DNA here is from genome assembly GCA_903798385.1 of Fraxinus cuspidata. Classification (NCBI taxonomy): domain Eukaryota; kingdom Viridiplantae; phylum Streptophyta; class Magnoliopsida; order Lamiales; family Oleaceae; genus Fraxinus; species Fraxinus cuspidata. The sequence continues at coordinate 8,024 of CAIGRP010094449.1, read as the reverse complement.
TAACTTTCTCAAATAAGTGTTTGGAACTTAATTAAGGCATAATTATTATTAATTTTATATCTTATGCATAGACATCTCTCCATTAAACTTTCTAAATGATTATTGTAGCGAGTTTTAGACCGACGGCTCGCAAGTGAGATAAACATAGGGCACCAGATTTTTAGATATTTTTACAGGTTTAATCACTCTAGTCATAAAGGCTACGAAAAGACGTTTCACAACGAGATAGTTTTTTCCTCTTTCCTTTTTCTTTTGCTATGAATAATGCAATGCCCTTCATTAAACACTCATTCTCAAAAATCAAAATCTAACTTAAGATTTTCACTTAATTTTCATCATATTGGTATTAGACAATTCATACAAGAATCTACATACATGGAATCCCCATTCATATCCATATATCCTTACAACGGTAAAATCACCCCAAACTAATCTAAATTTAGTCTAATAATATATATTGTAGTAATTTTTGGATTTAGCATCTAAGTTCTATTATTTTTGCCTATTAAGTATATCAACCTATTACTTTATAACGCTAAACTTAGTTCATATACATAAATAGTATTAAGTTTTACATGGATAAGAATCAATTAATCTAGAAATGTAATATATCCACAATTCATAAATTAATAAATAATTTCAAATATATTTGCCGGCAATGCTACCTAACCCACACAAGCACACAATAAATAAGAAAATCCTTTTTCTTTTTTTTTTTTTTTAAAATTTTTTTATATAATAATAAAAAAGTAGAAACACACAATCACATAAAAATAAAACTAAAAACTCAATGTTTTTTTCTACCTTCAAACTTAAAGTAGACATTGTCCTCAATATTTTAAAATCTAGTATATCACATATAGGGGTGAGGAAGAAATGAAGAAGGTACTCCCCAAATTTTCAGTCTGATGAGGTGGCTTGTTGAATCGGTTTATTCCTTTTTTTTTTCCTGAGTAACCTCTTGCTTGATATCCATGTATCTTTAAAAATGAAAGAAGACAAATATAAGATTTAAGAGACAATTTAAAAGTAATAATGTGGTGTATATGATAACCTTTTTTTTTTTTACGTCCCTGGAGTTTTGAAAAATGTGCCACATATCTTTCATACTGTTTTTGACTCAACTATATGATTTTCTTTAAATAAGCTTAATATCGATATGATGATCCTCTTATTGAAACGGAAACATGCCTAAATTTAATGCACTTTAGTAGACTATATGCAATGCAAATATAGAAATCATAATAAATAAAATGGTAAAAAATTGGGTTGCCTCACAATAAGTTCTTAATTTAAAGGCTTTAGCTAGACTTTTGCACAAGTGTTTCATGGCACTTTGAATATGGCTTTGGAGTTCCAAATCAACTTGCTCAATTTAACTTTGTTTCATATTTCACACGTTATCCAAAATAGTACTTTGCCCTTTTTAATACGGTATGACTTGCCTAAATTATCCAATTTGAACTCAATTAAGAAGACTTCAATTTCCTCGTTAACTTTAATCACAAAATCAATGAAATTGGATGTCTGCATGCTAATTCCATCTTCTTTGAATGCGACTAATTCATTTGGCGTGATTAATTTATTCGTTTCCACATGTTCTTCTTCTTTAGTTGGTTCTTCTGGTTGAATAATGAAAAGATCCTCCATTGGCACGTTATTTGACTCATATGAAATTACTTGATCTTCAATCATTTTAAATTTTTGCAAGATGATGTCTCTCATAGCTATTTTACCACCATCATCTTGTTCGTATAGATCATCAAATATAGCTTTCCTTACTTCCTTTCGAGTCGTCAATAACAAGCAATTTTTTATAAAATGCAATGCCCCATAATATTTACAGGTCGGTCTAATCTCCACATAAATAATAGATTTGATATTTAGTCATTTCGGAAAGTCATCCTTATCAATTACAATAGGTTGTTTCAATCATTGTGAAATTTCGATCTATTGTTTCTTTATAATTCCATGTCAATGGAGCAAAGATAAACAAGTAGATCAATTGAAAAAATAATAATCAAACAAAAGCAAGAAATAATTAAAACCAATATTAAATAAAAATAGTCTCCGGTCGCTAAAATTATATACTTCAAGTGCACATGTTGCGTTCAAGTAATAAAGTAGACATTTTGAGTCCGGATTGTCAATCCCTCATGGAATGTTTATTTTTAATATACTACTTTAATCAATTTAATTTTAACAATAAAAACAAACACACAATAGAATTTGATTTTGAAAATTAAGGAAAATTAACAAAAAAAAAAAATCTACAAAATATGAAAACATAAACACTTGGGAATTTTGGAGGAAAACGTGGTTGGGATTCATATTTTCGCTTAATCATTGCCTAATTAATTTCTCTACAAGTCAATTAATAAATTATTTATTTACGATGTTAGACCCAATTTTCTAATTTTTAGTTAATTACCTCTCTCGAACCAAATTAACCCTAACTAATTAGTTTAACCTACTATATCTCTATATCGATTAAAATCAAATAATCACATTAAATCGTAATGAAAATATTCAATGGGTCACTTAGAGTTATGAATATATATCTATCCCTCTACACAAATCTAGAGTATTTATTATTTGGTCTAAAATGTACAATCTTCTCTCGAACGATGCACAAATCACTAAACTCAATTATTTAATGGCCAAATAAATAAAAAGCATTCAACACAATAATAAATACATGGGAAAATAAGCATTTTAACATTAGAAGACAAATATTAAAATTAACTAAAGTTAGGTTAAATTTCAACCATAAATCACAATACAAATAATTTAGCTAATTTTATATATGTGATAACAAAGAAAAATATTCGTACAATATATTACCAATAGAAGAAAATAATGAAGAAACGACAAGATTATAGATAAAACCCTTGTTTGGCTAGATTTGTGAAGATAATGGCTAGCTCTTGATTTTCCCAAAATTTCCCCTCCAACACCCTGATTGATTCTCCTTTGTGTGCTCTATGATTTGATCCAAAATACCATGAAAATTCCAAGGAAAAGAAGAGAAAACTAAAAAAAATTAAAGGAAAACAGCTAGAAGAAAAACCGCCGCCCAGCTCCCCAATTTCACACTTTAAAACCTTTGAATCAATTCAAATTTTGCAACCTAAGTCCCTGGGATTACACACAATAATTAAAACAGCCCCTAAGTTTTTAAAAGTGGGTCCTAGGCGACGGATCTTGCCCAAAACCATAAATTGGTTTTATTTTGCAGCCAAGTCCCTTAGATAATTTCATGTTAGGTCCCTCAACTTTGATATTGTGCAATTTGATACTCACATTTTGACTTTCAATTGAATCAAGCCTTTCAGGTCCTTAATATTTGTGACTTCACTTTGGTCTCAAATTCACAATTTTGCACGATTTTAGTCTTTTTCTCCTGCTTTTTGCAATGTTCTATTTTTTGGGTGATTGTTACCTACAAAAACAATAATTACGTAATTGTGAGTAGAAATTTACTCATTTTTATTAATAATAAGCATATTTAGGTATTAAATAGTGTGCAAAAATACACTTATCAATTATATTCCACAACTTTTGTGCGTGAATTGCAAGTACTTGTCAATAAATTGAAGGCGAAAAAAATTGAAGTTCAGGATTCTTTTCAAGTGAGAGCAATTAGTACAAAACTCGCAGGGGCTTGAAAGGATATAGGAAGAAAATTCTCCATAGTTTCGAAGATTTTTCTTTAGTACAAATTCAGAAGCATTTCTAGATTGAGGAAGAATCAAGGGCAAGAGATAAGAGTGAGAACTCTTATGAAGGCACTTGAAAAGTCAATAACGTGGAAAAGATCGAGTAGTCCAACAAATCAAACAAAAGAAAATCTTCTAATGAGGACCGCAAAAAAGTCCAAGAAGAAGCCTAAGGGAGATTGTTTTATGCGTAGAAAACTCGAACATCATACAAAAGATTGCTGACATCGAAAACAAGACAACAATGAGTGCAAAATAAACTTCATTTATGAAGATAACATTATAGCTACTATGAGTGAAATCAGTGCTATCAAAATGAAAAAGTTCTTGATTGGTGGTATGATACATGTACATCAATTTATATATCATATGACAAGTCACTCTTCAAGTCTTATCACAAATCAGATGATGAACAAGAGATACGAGTGGGTAATGAAGATTGCTTCAAAGTCGTTCGAAAAGGAAATATTGACATTGTCTTCACTTCCATTAAAATAATTATATTAACGAATGTATTACATGTTCTTGACATGAATATGAACTTAGTGGTTAGAGATCTTTCTGAAAAAATCAAGCATTAAAAGTTGACAATATTTATAAAAAAAAGGCTTAAATGATTGTTACTTTTACTTCATGGCATGCTAAATTAGGTCATATATGTACTATTACTATGTTAAACTATGATATGATATCTTACAACATAAAAAATGAAATAGATTCAATTATGTGAAACAATATAACTTGTCGATCTATCATCCAATCTAAACCTATTGGTTGTAAATGAAAATACGTTGTAAATGGTACTCATAATCACTTTAACGCTAGATTAGTAGCTAAAGGTTATCAAGAAAAAAAAGGAATTAATTATTTTGATACATATGCACAGATAGTTAGAATAATATCAAATAGGATATTATTTGGATTAGGATTGGGCATCGTATGTCTTAATTATTTTATAAAATAAACTAAATAATATATTCTATTAATATTTAATTTAATAGTAATAAAAAATTTATTTTTTAACATTTAAAATATAATAAAAAAATTTAAAGGGGTATGGGTTCCTCCACCTCGTTCCCCGACTTGCTCACAAGGGTCATTGATCAAAATCCACCATGTATTCATTCGTAGATTGTTTCGCGAGATGTGTTTGATGTGAATTGCAACATATTATTTTGTATAGCAACTTCTTAAGACATGTATGTTTTCAAAATTTATAGCTACATGAACCAAAGAGATTAAATGAAAGAAAAAAATGACAACTTGAACCAATGAGAATGAATGAAAGAAAAAAAAAAACGAAAAAGAGGTGTACATTTATAGTTATCGAAAATGATTGTTTCAAGAGACGAGTTTGGTATAAAAGACAACTTCTAATATACAAAATATTTTAAGATGTGCTATGATGGATCCAGAATTATTGGTTAGCTAAGGCGATCGTTAATGATTGACCATTGATCGTCGATATATTTATTAGTATTTAATTAAATAATATTTAAAAATTTCAATCAATATATAAATGCAATAAAACGTAAAAATCATGTATCATAAATTCCCCAATTTATTATTTTCTTTAATCACAAATCACAATCCACAAATACCATATATTTTCAAATTCACAAAAACTTTAATTTTCATAAACCATAAACCTCAATGGTATATTCAAAAATAAAAAGGGAAACACAATATATTCAAAACAATTCCAGCATTGACATATCCAAAANCAGACAAAGACTCTTTGAGGTGTCAAAGAAATTTAAAACCACATTGATAATGATTCTTTAAATAGATGATCCTTGCCTTAGATACAAAAGAGAAAACAAGAAAAACAGAGAACGCTGGCAGGAATCAAGTTGTTCTCACAATTTTCAAGTACATGAATCTCTAGAATGTACTGCCATTGGGTTAGTTGGATAGATGATCCTCGCCTTAGATCCAAAAAAAAAAAAAAAAAACCTTGAACAAAAATCTGAGTTGCCTAATTATTTGTTGCATACGCATATACAGAAACACACGAGGAAAAGAGATAGATTACTACTTAACCACAAATTTTATCGGCAGGCGACGACTCATCATTGCCAATAGGCGGCAGTGGGGAGGGGTTGAGTGCGCAGGGAGGCAGGTTTTGAAATTTGATTGGTTAAGTATTTGTTATTTGATTTTGCAATTGAATCGTGAACACAAATAACTAACCAAGCATTCGATTGCCCATTGTCCAAAAGAATTGAGATTATTTTATTTATTTTTTGGGAAAATTATCCAAAACCCTACATCCTATGTATAAAGTATACTATTCAAAAATAAGAAAGATTTTTTTTAATTTCACAAAACAGTTGATAATAAAGATTTATTATATTAATTAATATAAGATTAATTTAGTTTTCTCTCTCCAAAATAAACTTTTCCCACACTATTTCTCTCACTACTTTCTATATCTAAAAAAGCAACATCATTTCTCTTGTGCATATATATATATTTCTCTCTCCACGGAAACATAGATCTTATCCGATTTGAGGAAGAGTTGGTGAAAAGGTCGTGGATTTGAGGTAGAGTTGGTGGTTGACTTGAGTGTTATCGACTATGTTGGAATTTTACTTGTAACAAATCAACTAGGTAGTATGGAGGTAGATATGGTGTTTGTTGCAGGTGCAGGTGGTTGTGGTGATGGGTTAGAAGTAGAAGTGGGAATGATGGCGGATTCAAAGTGAAAGTGGTGGTGGTGGTTGTGAGGATTTAAGGTGAAAATGGTGGGGGTCGGGGTTGGACAAGTGTAGGGAATGTATGTGGTGGACTAAGTTTGTGTTAATTGTGATCAAGTATGTTTTCATCGTGACTGCGCGTGATGAGATTTCTCTTTATTATGATTATATGTGACCAAACTAATAGTGATCACATGCTGTCACACTAAAAATAAATTTGATCATAGTTAATCACGAATAACACAAGTCTTGTAAAAAACAATAACAACTTACATAGTTAGTCATATACAACACAAATCTGAATCCACTAGAAAATAGAAAGAAAGACATTATATATGAATATAGAGAAAGAAAGAAAGAAAGACACACAGAGGATTATATATGAAGAGAGAGAGAGAGAGAGAGAGAGAGAGAGAGATTTTTAAATCATTTATAATCAACGGTCTGAATTTTGCCAACACACTTTGTAATCCAACTTTTGTAACTCAACTTTGTACAAATAGTTTTATTGTTTTTAGAGAGACAGGGAGAGAGAGTCCCATTTTAAAAGCTAGAAAGAGAATAGAAGATATTTTTGAAATCAAAAGAATAAAGAGAAAAATTAGTGCTTGATTTTAGGGGGAGAGTGATAAATATCTTTTATAAATGGAATATTTGTTTTTTTACGACTTGCAATAAAAGCACGCCATAAAAAGTTAAAAGTATTTATGGCATTCTTTTGCAACCTGTAAAAAGTTCATTAACGGTGTGCTTCTCCTTTTTTTTTTTTACGGCGTGCATTGCGGGCCTTAAAAGGATGTGAGCATTTACGGCATACACATGTACGTCGTAAATAAAAAATTGTTATAGTGGGTTTGAGGTATTTCGTAGACTAATCAATGTACTCAATGTGTTCTCTCCCACATACGATATGTACAATAATGAATTATTAGTCTTGTGGATCATAACCCATATAATTTTTTTGATTTGTGATCGAGAAATAATCTGTGACCAATTAATTTGATAATATGTGACTAATAAATAAGTTGTGACCCATAAATACGTATATGTGACCATTAATTGTATAATTGTAACCTTAGTATCTTTAATTAATAAAATATTTTAAATTTTATTTATTTATAATCTGAATTTTGAATTTTGAAACGTTTTAACCTGAAATTTGAATTGGTCATAGTTAATACCTGAGTTGCGAATGTTTCCCTCACTTAAATTCGTCCTGCTTAATTAGATAGCCCATATAATAATTTTAATTAAACATATATGCCCATCATAGAAAATAATATCCTAACATTCAGAACTCTCTACCGCTATATAGTTACAAGTGTATTATATAATAATACTCCTAAAATACTAGAAATTCTCTCCGAAACTATTCAGATAATTTTATTCAATATAAGGATCATATTATCAAGGAAATATTCAAAATGGAGTCTGTTAACTTATTTGCCCGAAATTATAGTTTATGAGATTTTGCTTGCCATATATTGACAGATTTATGTTAATATTAGCCAAGCATTTTATTTGTCAAATTGTTCAAACAAAAGGACAATAGCAGTTTGCCGGATTATTTACACTAATGAACACTGAAGTTTTTAATAATTACGTC
>CAIGRP010094432.1:0-14804 GCA_903798385.1 Fraxinus cuspidata | reverse complement strand
TGTGGAAGGAAGAAAATGAAACTCCCGGATGGACACAACTGAAGCTTCCTGGTCAAGCTCCTTCACCCCGTTGTGGACACACCATCACATCTGGAGGGCACTTTGTAACTACCTGAATCCCTTCATTGTTTATGGTTGTCATATTCGTTTAAGTTTTGCATGCATGACGTCAATAACTAAGGGGTATAGGAAAGGAACCTATATATTGGAGGAAATTGTACCATTTTACTTGAGTGTTACAAGTCTTATTTGCTATTCTGAATTTACTTTCCTTCGGGATAAATAGGTGGGTTCTGGTGTTTAAAAAGGAGATTATTGATTGGTGTCAGTTATGTAACTCTTATGATTTTCTGTACTTGAATTGGCTCCTCAATTGGTGTATCATTGATAAATTTTTGCTTAAATGAAACTCAGGATATGATGCTGTAGTTCTGCGGTCAAGATGGTATCTGCACCTTTGGTCTTGACCATAGATGCTTAATTTCTTACAATAATGCATTTACATACATGTATTACTGTGTATACTACACGTATTGGGTCTCCTGGGCCCTTGGCTTTAAGCATGACGATAATTGAGCAAAGATTTTCATGTTTGTATTTTGTGAATTTTAAATTATGTGTTATAGGCTTCGAGCATCTCCAAGAGACTGTATAAATGCAAAATGCTCTTTAGAGAGTCAATGCTTAAAAATGAGTTTAAGGGAGTTTACTCTCCAAATTTAGAGAGCTAAACTCACTCTCTATTCTTAATGTATAATGATTGTATTAAATTAATCACATATTTCTATACTCCATTTCTTAAATTATTCAAACCACATTTAAATTGATTAGTCAATTGACATATAAAAAATTATATTAAATAAAATATGAAGAGAAATCAATAAATGTTTCTTGAGAAAAGTAAAATGAAGAGCCAAAATAGAGATCTTGTTGGAGTGTATAAAAAATTTGACTCTAGATTTAAAATTGCTCTCTATGATACATAGGATGCTATTTATAAATAAAGAGTCTATTGGAGACGCTCTTATAAAGCTACTTATGATTTGTGTGAAGATTGCATTTAGAAGTAGCTTTGTTCATCCTGTGGGATATTCTGTTGATGCTGAAGAGAATCTACTGTATCTGATTATCAACAGATGTAATGTGCTGTATGTTCTGTAATTGGTGACTTGTAATCGTTAAAACCATGCCAGTCTTAACGACTCCTATCGCTGTTCTTCAACTTGTGAAGGTTAACTTTCAAATATTCTCTCTTTGCAGCTCTTATTGTTTGGAGGGCATGGAACTGGTGGTTGGTTGAGCCGTTATGATATTTATCATAACGACTGTATTGTTCTAGACAGGGGTCAGTATTATGCGTCTGACTCTTACTAAACTGGCGGTGGTTTACTTTTGATTTAATACTATCTGATGGTGATTGTGATTTTTCCAGTTCCTCTATTGGTCTTTGTAGTTCTTACTATTTCAAAGAGCTCGTTTCACGTTGTTGACCTGAACACATGTTGTTCAAAAAGGTCCCACTTTTCATCGTCCAGCCCTTCCGTTATGGAAAGAGTTTCCCTTCCTCTATAAATATATAATTTATTGAATGTTTTGTGAATTTCGTTACCCTTACACTTTGTTTCCTTAATAGTACAAGTTTTGAAAGTTTTGTTTTTTATGATTGCATGTAGTGTCTGTGCAGTGGAAACGTTTGCCAACTAGTAATGAACCCCCGGCTGCTCGAGCATACCATTCTATGAATTATGTTGGTTCACGTTACTTACTATTTGGCGGCTTTGACGGAAAGTCAACCTATGATGATCTATGGTGGCTTGTACCTGAAGGTGTTGAGTTCTCTTACAGCACAATTATTTAATGACACACTTACATGATGGCCTTGCTAACTATATGATTTGTTTAAAATTAATATTGTTTTTTCTCAAAGATGTTCTGGTCATTGGTGATTGATGTATAGCACAACTTTTTTGTAAAATTGTAAATTCCTACCCTTTCCACCTGAATTTTCTCTGCAAATATTGGAGCATGCGACCATATTTTTTGCTATTCGAGTGTCATATGCACCTTTTGTTTTCTCTTAATCTTTATTATTTGTGATTTACCATGTTCATTTGTTCCAGCTTGTTCATGATGGTTGTAAGCAAGATTGTAATCTTACTGGATAATTTCTTATACATATTTGGGCATTTTTCTTTGTTTTTCTTTTTATAATTTTTTGTTGTGAATTTGACTTTATTAGTTGAATCTTACTCTTCATAGATACTTGTGAATTGATTCTTGGTTGTAGGGGACCCTATTGCAAAGAGGATGATAACATCTCCATCTGAAGTTATGTCAGAAAATAGGAATACAACCATGGTAAATGATACCCTATCTGAAACCAAGGTAATGACCTGAAAACTATTCTGTCCTCTTCTTCTCTATCTTTAAAAAGCTTAGACGTAAGACCGTCATACAATACTATATATTTGCCTTTCCACCACAATCTTCTCCTGGAGGTGTAGCACTCTTCTTGACATTGCATTGCTTGCTTTTGACATGATCTATGTATACAAATAATTTTTTTTTCCTTCAATACTTGCAATTATTTAAAAAATCTTTACAGAAGCAGAATGAAGCATTCTCTGAAGCTGAGAAGAAATGGTAATGAGAAGATTTNGACATTGCATTGCTTGCTTTTGACATGATCTATGTATACAAATAAATTTTTTTTCCTTCAATACTTGCAATTATTTAAAAAATCTTTACAGAAGCAGAATGAAGCATTCTCTGAAGCTGAGAAGAAATGGTAATGAGAAGATTTGTCCTATATGTGCAAATCAAAATCAGGTGGATCTTTACCCCAAGTAGAGCATAAACCTAAAAAGATGAAAGAGACCCATTCAGGAACAAGAAAATACCATCAATAGCCAAAAATAACCCTAGAAAGATGCATTTATAAGCTTTCTACTCAGCGAAGAAGTCCACAAAGGAATCAAAGATGAAATGGGTTTCCTTAGAACCAACAGAATAGTAGTCTTACAGAAGTCTTTTTTATTTCGAAACTGACTTCTCCGCCCTTCAAAATGTCTTTCTCACAAGATGCAGCAACATAGCATGCATGGGCACAGTCAAAACATTTAGTCCCTGTTTGACACCCATTCTCATTCTCATTTTTTTCTCTCTTTCTTCATTTCAACTACACATTCTCCAAATAAAATAATATTACACATAAATCTAAAACTTTTCATTACTTTTCAACCACACATTCTTTCATCCAACACTATTCCAGAATTCATTTTTTCTCCAAAATGGGTGTCAAACACAAGCTTAAATCTGCTCGTATTTGCTGCATCTTTCACTTGCAGCAAGGTAACCTATTTGAAGTTTAAAAAGTCTAACATGCTAAACCTTAAGAGGGACAGTGTAATAGTAAAATCTATGCCATACTTGTATGCACCACGACCACTCATGTGCTGCTAATTTTGTTCTCTCTTCACAGGAAGGCCAAATGGAAGGATCTGCTGTGTTAGAGTTGCAGAAAAGATTAGAAATTTCAGTTTTATGTTCTAATCCCGAGAAAATCATAGATGAAATGGAAGACAGAGAATTTGTCCAACTGGCATCAAGAGTGGTTGGTGAAGGGGCTGTGGAAAAGAGAGAGGTTTTTCATAATTTCTAATTTGTAACGTTAGACTTCACTCCACTCACCCACATCTGCCACGCCTCCTGATACTCTTTGTTCCTTAATGATTGTCCAGGCACTCCGCGATCACTGGATGAAGTCTACACCAAGGTCAATAACATTGAAGGAGCTTAGTCCATTACTGCATGACTACCAACGATTGATTACTCGGCACAATATGTGAGACCAAACTCTTCGACATTATTTTTCTTCATGTCAATGTGAATCTCAAGTTTCAGGGATAGTTTGTTAAAGTGATTGCACTCTTGGGGGAAAAGTTGAATAATCTCTATGCTACTGTAGTTTAGAAATGATGTTAATGCTTCATAACCAACTCTGAAAGTCAAAATGGAGAAGTATGATTCCCATTTATTTCATTTTCTGTAGTAGGAGTTGATAGCCTGAAACCACATGTTATAATCAATCTATCTTCATAAAAGAAAGAGCACCTGTGAATTTAATATATATTTTTGGTTCTCCTTTCAATAATTTGATAAACTAGAAATTATATTTGAATAAATATTTGGTTGTCTTTGATTGTTGCAGAGGAAAGGCTGGATCAAATTTACAACTTGCGAAATATGGTTTTAGTGGAAAGGAAGCTTTTCGATTTTATCATGTTAGAAATGCTTCTGAGGTAGAGATGGTTAGCTTCATTGAGCTTCTTATTATCTGTTTCTGGTTGATTTCAATTTGAATTAAAATCCAACGAGCTTTGTATTTAACTTCTTCAATTTGTACATAATGTCAAAATTCTTTAAACTCCCATCCTTGCTGGTGTCATCTTCCTTCCTGTGCAATAATTAACAATACAACGTGCCTTCTGTAAGCTTTTTGTTAAAGAAAATATTCTACATTACGGATGATGGATGAAAAGCTCTAATTTGATATACTCGAGTGATAGTGTGTGCAAGAGAAAGTACTTCCAGTTTCTTGATTATTCTGATTTATGACTCCCTGTTTAAGAGGAATTACGTTTCTTGATTATACTGTGTTATGACTCACTGTTTATCCCATTCTAATGCAGTTTATTTTTTTTCCTAGTTGCGTATGGATGATATCCCAAATCTATTGGCGGAATACAAAGTGCTTCTATCATCTGTAAGAACGAACTGAATGCGATGTAACTTTTTTGTGAGTTTTTCAAGTATTATTCACTACAGAATACGTTATCTTGTAAATCAATTATATGGACTTCTCTTTCCACATTAGTCCTGGACATAATGTTTGATTATATCCAGTTCATAGATAATTTTTTTTTGCAATTTGCATGGAAAGAAAAAAATTTGTACTTATAAAAGTCTCGTTTGAAGGTTTTGTTATACTATATGTTTGTTACGCTGGACTAGATTGCATTGGTCGTGATTAAATAATTATAGCAAGTCAAGTTAAAAGCTATTGTATTATATTGTATTGTGCATTGTTGTCCATTTCTCTATGTACAGCATGTAATCCAATGCAAAAATAAGTAAACCGAGACTTTAGGGAAAAATGAAAATAGTGTACTGCATTCCTCATATATGGAAAGAGCGAAAGATACAAGAGAGAAAATTGACACTATTTTACATTGATAAGAACCCAATAATTAAGTGTGTATTAGGTTTTTGGATGTATAATCTTGCCGAATTGTTCAGGTTCATCGTTCTGAATTGTCACACTTTCGTTTACCAACTTGAAAATTTATATTTAATTAGAAAATAATAGTAAGAGTCTGTTTGACACGAATTTTGAAAAGTCAAAAACTGCATTTGAGACTAAGGAGCAACTTTTTGAACATGTTTGAATGTGAATAATTTCAGAACTTTGCTACACTTACAGAAGGGGGGTTGTTTCACATATACTCACAATACATGGGGAGGGGTGTGTTTTTTTTCATTTTTTATTCTGGTGGACTCCACACGTGAGGGGTGTAAAATTTATGCTGTACATTTGGAATAATTCATAATTTTATGGAAGTGTTTTGTTTAGCTAGAAGAGTTTTTAGAAAAAATCGGCTCGAGGAAGTCTTTTACAAGAAGTAGAAGCAGAAATAAAAGTCGTGTCGGCTCTGAATATGTTTGGAAATCTAAATTCAAGAAATGGGGTTGATTCTGCCTCCAGAGGGTTGTGGTCAACTGAGTTTTTTCGTTCTTCTTTTATTGGAAAGCTTCATTTTCTTTCTCCAGTCAAAATTTCATTCTTGTAATTTTCAAGTATGTAGCATTGAGTCTTAAAAGAAATTTATTTATTTATTTATATTTATCATAGATCAGTGCTGATAAAATTTCTCATATCCCCAAATGTTAACAAGGGGGTTTAGTATAATTTTGATAAGCTATGGTGGATAATTTTGTATAGTATTAATAAAGAAAATAAGTTACAATTTTATCGTTCAACGGTTCAATCTTATTGCACATGGAAAATAATTCGTTGGACTTGCTTCCCAAATTTGTGACAAAACGCTTGGTTTCTTCTTCAGCATGAGTGAGTTGAGACTCGACCTTCATTCTCATCTCCACTCTCTCTTTCTCTCTCTCAAACTCTTCTTTTCGAGCTTGAAACGATGCTATGGCCAACTTGGAGACCTCATCGCGATCATAGTTAATATTTGTCATCCGTGGATTATCTCCGATTTCTCCCAATACTCGCAAGGTTCTTCATTATTTACTTCTCAGATGTCTGGATGGAAATGCTCGTTATCTTTTCCATATGTATGGGAATGCGTATATGTGTATTCCTGTATATTGTCTCTTATCCAGTTTTCTCTTTTGCTTTAATACTTGCTCTATTTCTCCGTCCCTACTTTAATTTTGAATCAAATATTTTGGACAAAAGTAACATATAAATTTGAAATCTAATGTATCTTCACATTTTTACACAATGTATATGTATGCACAAGTACTTACAACAACCATGTTACCAAATTAATCGTTGTTCACAATAAACTTAATGTCGATTAGACATACTTTTTCGACACCATGGAAGATATGGGAGGAGCCCAATATGAGTAATTCGATTTGGTTCACTAAAAAAAAAATCTTGACTCATACATACAACAATTGATTGTTCGATCCATTGGTAGCTGAACATTACAACCAGATTTTGGAGAAGAATTTGATTTGGAATAATGATTGATAGAAGAATGTGTGGTTAAAAAGTAAGAAGAATTTTTGGGTTTATGTGTAATATTATTTTATTGATAGAATGTGTGGTTGAAATGAAGAAAGAGGAAAAAAAAAAGAGAACGAGAAAAAGATGGATGTCAAACAAGGGCTTAATTGGAGCATTATAGTATTTAGTCATTTATGTTCCATTTTAATTGCACACAATATACCATAACCCTTGCTTGAAATGTGAGGAGTAGTTAAGACCCCGTTTGGCTCGGATAAAATCTAGATTTTTAGTAGATTTTGAAAGAAGTTGGTGAAACGTGTGATTAAAAAGTTTATAAAAGTTGTGATTCACATGTGTGTTACTGAAAACGAATTTAGAGAAAATAAATTTTAATAAAGTATGGGTCAAATAAGGCCTAATCGATTAACCGGTTACTCTCTGAATCACATGCGAGCATACAAAGAGAGTTTTGTGCCTTGCCTGATTAATGCTTGTCACTTTGTCATCCAGCGGGTGTATTAGGGTTTTATAATCATGCTTCGTAAGTATTGACTAATAAAGGTTATCCTAAAAAACATAATTTCCAAATTTTGTATTAACTTCTACATAATGGATATCATCTTTTAAATGTACAATACCTTTTTCAATTATTATTATTATTTTGGCCATTTTTTCCTTTTCCAAAAACATCTGTTGAATAATATTATTTATTAACTAAAATATTCAAAGTTTAGCATTGAAACTTGTAATTCGATAAGTACAATTAATATAAGAAAAAGAGAGAGAGAGAGAGAGAGAGAGAGAGCATGTTGAAGCTTAATTTCAATGATTGACTCTTTAAAATAAAAAAAAAAATTTAATTTAAAAAGTTTTTTGAAGGAGAAATGATCTATTAAGCATCATTGCATAATCAACAATGACATGATTTATCAATTAATTGGTGAATAAGTTTATGGTAGGTCTCAATAATTAAATGATCTACTTAATTGATCATATATATGGTAGGTTTTAGGAATTAAATGATCTACTAATTAATTGATCTATCATATTGTTGCTGTTGCATAAGCACTATTGATTAGTAGTACTATAGATGCTCTTATGCCCTTGTTTCGTTTAGATAAAAATCAATTTTTTAGCAAATTGCAATAAAAGTTAATGGAATGTGGTGAAAAATTATGAATCATATGAACTATGCGGTTAAAATTTAATTGTTGACCTCGATT
Organism: Fraxinus cuspidata; assembly: GCA_903798385.1. NCBI lineage: Eukaryota > Viridiplantae > Streptophyta > Magnoliopsida > Lamiales > Oleaceae > Fraxinus > Fraxinus cuspidata. Next base: position 6,824 of record CAIGRP010094432.1, on the reverse strand, counting down.
TAAATTTTAATCAGCATTTTAGCTGAAGCAAATAGAGACTTATTCCTTTAGTGATTTTCAGAATATTAATTGTAAGAATAACCTTGGACCCCCTCTTAAAGTTAACTTAAGAAATTTTTATTTTTATTTTTTCCATGGGAGGATACACCCTTTTTATTTCATTGGTTAGTTGAAAGAAGGTGCATAGCAAGTTTTGTTTTCTATAGATATTAAGCACGGTTTTTTGTGTTAGTACACATTTACAAGATATATCTATGTTCGTCAAAAGCATAACATCTAATATTTGTTAGGGTGTGTTTGAGCCACGTTATTTTGGAAGAATATATTTTGAAATAGTAGATTGATAGAAAATGTATGATTGAAAAAGAAAGAAAAGTTATTGATTGATGTGATGTAAAATATTATTTTATTGAATGTGTGGTTGAAAATGAGTAGAAAATGAAAATGAAAATTTTAATATGGCTCAAACAGGGGCTAAATATTAAAATGTTAATAGCGCTTCCTAATATTTATTTCAAAGTGAATTGAGCAAAATAGACTTCAAGTTATTGTTCATAAGAGTGGTCATCCTAAAAAGGCTTGGTTCATTTTTTATTTTTGTTTTTATAGGCTAAAATCTAGACTAAATACTTGTAAAATGCAACTTTCAGGAAAAATGATTTGTGTACTTAATTGCATCTATACAATTATTATCGTACATAGAAAAAAAAATAGCAACTACGATAACAACGAAGAACAATAATTTAAAATCCATAGTTGTAAACATCAAGGTGAAATAATCATAAGAGTACACCTTTGAAAAGAACAAGATCAAATACATGAATTGAACAATAGGTACAAAGGAAATGTTTCCTAAAGTTTATTTTTTCAGACATAAATTCAATCAAATAATTTAAATATGCATAAATATAGAATTATTCTTAAATGATTAGAATCAGCAAATCAAGTTTTAGCAGATAAAGATCAGGCATTCTGGTTAATATACTAGTTTACGTTTAGTTTGCTGCCATTTTCTTCAAGAAATTCGTCAGATGGCTTTTCCTTATCCTCAAAAAAAACATCAGATTTTGGAAAAATTTTGGTGTTCTTGAGGTTATTTTTGGTGCCATAAGCCCGAAATATTTGGTCCTGAATCATCTCTTCAGACAGCCCCCATGCATGCAGTTCTTCCAATTTGTGATGAATAGCCAGACTGTATTCTCCATTGCAACCTAATTGCAGAACTTTGTATTCACAATTTTGTGGATTTTTGAGTCCCTCAAATTGCTCGACAGTCCAATTGAACCATTTCATGAGGAACAGAAGAATGGTCAATCCATGGGAGACAATTATCAGATTCAGTTCCTCTGAAGGGTTGCTGCTGTTTAGCCTGTTTGTTTCCATTTCCCTCCATAGAGTTTCAAGAAAGCCTGGATGTGAAAAACTTGATGTTAGTGCATGCCCTATAAGATTGTGGCTCGTTTGAGCAAATCAATATTGAAATTCATGTGCTCATTTTTTGAATCTTAATCAAATCGAATTGCTCATTTGAGTTTACCATGTTATGACTTGAGGTACCGATTTAAAAGGTTAATCTTATTAAAAAGAGTAGTTAAGTCATTATAAATTAATCTGTGTTTTCATCTTTATTGTACGTGGACAGCATACACTAAAAGGAAGGGCATCAAAGATATTTTCCCGTAATAATAAATCAAACTTTTAGATGCGGATAGAATGAAAAAAACACGTATTTTTATGTTTATGATGCGAATGGAGGAACTTACTGGAAACCCTGTCATAAACATCGGCGCTGGATTCCCCGTCAGGCACCCGGTAGAAGAATTTCCCGTACCTGTTTCTGGTTCGCTTTATCTTCTTCCTCTTCTCCAGCTCCTGGAAATTCCCAAAATGCTGTTCTCTCAGCCTGCATTCTTCCTTCAATCCAATCACTTTTTCCTCTGGAAATTCCTCCCCGATTATCGTCTCCAGTGTCTGCTTCGTGCGCTCAGATGGAGACACGTAAAACAAGACCTTCCAGTTTTCCGATTCTCCATATTCTGATACCACTTTCTTGATCTCGGAACCAACTTTTTGAGCCTGCTCAATCCCTTTATTACTTAATTTGATTTTATAATTTGGTATATATTCAAGAACTTCTTCATCTTGGTTTCCTTCACTCTCCCCATGGCGAACCAGTATTATGCGCTTCGGCTGCCGGCATTCAGAGGTGAAACCGGTGCTTTTCATTCTCTCTGAGGCAAAAATAGAATGCATGCTTGCAAATATAGAATATAAATACGAAATTCTTGTGTGTGTGTGTGTGTGTGTGTGTATTGTGTGTATATGATTTGATTTGATTTGATTTGATTTGATGGAACTTCATTAATGAGCGTGCATATTTATATGTGAAGATCAAGAATTCCTGAACGCGGCATGCAATTTGACCACCGCTCTAACTGTGGAACTATTTCCTCACTTTTTCACATTGACCAAATTGTTTTACGGTGTGTTTGATCTTTGAAATTTTGATTGAACAACAATGTCCACATTAATTAATTACTTCGAAGTTTAATGTACTTTTAAAGCAGAAATAACAACTTGAAAGCAGCAGAAAATTGCACATGTATTGTCGTGATGAACAATATCCCAAGAATGTATCCGAAGTTTTCTTCCTGTACGGCTTGAGAAAATAAAATTATTTGATTCGAAGTTTTGCTATGTATGGAATTCTAATAATTTTTTGCCTCATCAGTGAAAGATTGTAACAAAGAAAAGAGTTTTTTTTTTTCTTTAATGGGTATGTATATTTTTATCAAGAATTGTAGTGGCAATTTGATCGTGGTGATACTAGTGTTAAAGTTAGTCGGATAGTAAGTCTGAACTAGATTTATTTGTTATGAATTAGTTCATAAGCTGACGTGCCTTTTTAAAACGAATGGTTCATGCTCATAATCCAAGCCCAAGGCCAAAAAAAGGGACAAAAAAAAAAAGAATAGAGAGCAACTACTCTATGAAGATAGTCCCTTAGGCCTGACTCTACCAGCCCTGCAAGTTGAGACGAACCTCATAGAAAGAGGAGACTCGAGCTTGTTCAGGTCAACCCAAGTCCTTACATTGCCTTCTATCAACCTTTCTTAAACCGATTCATACTCATGTGAGGTTCTAGACACCACTAATTCCAGCACCATATGGAATGAACTCTTAAATTATCATAAAATAGTAAAATACCATAAAAGACCGAATTCAATAAGATATACACAACGTGAAGCTTTAAAAATACATTGTGAATCGTATAGATATTCACCTTCCATTGCTATTGGGGCAAGAACCTCTATAATCGGGACATGTATAAGCAACTTTGTTTGGATTGCACAAGACTACGTAGATGATGTATTGGGTGTACATATTAAGATATAGAAGAGGGGTGTAAGGTGTGATTTTATCGACATTGCCTCGGAAATTTTGTTTTATATTTAATTCACTAATAATAATATGATTTTAGCTTAATAAAAAATACTCTAAATTGTCTTCAAAAGAACATATTCATCAATAACTTTACATTCAAGTGCTTACATAAAAAGATAATATATATTTCATGGATAAATTTTAAAATCTTAGTTTTTTTATTTTTTTCCCGGTGAGAACAAAAAATACTCATCTACGGTCGAATGAGTGTGTCCGTAAAAAATGGTCTATGGTCCAATAAATTCTAAATAAATCATGAAATCGTAAGGATTTAATGTAATTTCCTTTTGTTTTCAAAAGAATATACATGAAAGAGAGTAAAATTTGACACGTTTGATCATTGACTTGGAAGACTCATAATTAGAATGGTGACTCTTGACTTGCAATGCAACCATTAGACCCTTACCTTGGACCTATTCAATATGTGAGTGCGACGTATCTAGCCTATGCATAGTACGAAAATTCTCGACAATTTTCAATTATATATATATAGACTTCCTTTCAAACTATAAGAGATAACAAGTATGCAAAATTAAATTTTAGTTAATAAAGTGAGAACAATATTTTTCCTCTTCCCTAATAAATTAAATTACCTAAAATCTAAATTAAACTAATAGGGAGAAGTTATAATATGATAGAACTCGATTTTCGAGTTAAAAATGCATGTTAATATTTGGATACTCTAATTTACTATCAATTTTTTTTTTTCTGTCCAAAGGTGAACTGTTGAAATATTTTTCTCACAAACGTGTCAAAGAATTGAAGGAAGGGATTGATTTCTTATGGAGAAATTGGTCAATCCTTATAACAAAAAATTTTCAATTCAATTATCTTTGAAGCAGCCAATTTTTGAAGGAAAATTAGGTCAAAAATCATCATGAGATCTCTATATCTTGACAATATTTTTCTCTTTTTATATTTTGATGATTTTTTTTCTCTTCTTCGAATTTTTTTTGCCATTTTTTTCTCTTTTTATAGTGCTTGATAATTATGTCTGGCATTTACAGATGTCTTATTTTCTTTATGATTTTTATAAGATTAATTAAAATATTATTGTGAAACCAGAATATATTTTTCTACGATACTTGAGGATTTGAATGAATGACAAATCTTATATAATTTAGCAATTTTCTGAATTATTTCTATAGTTAACAGTTTGTAATATTTCTTTGAATGAAAATCCTATAGCAAATCAAAGAATTGCTCAGTATGTCATTTTAACAAATTAGCCAACGTTGGACGTGCGTTGTACGTTATTATGAAATATTTTATAAGTGATATAAAAGTAATATTTGAATATGCGTAAATGTTAATTAGTTTAGAATTAATATCAGAGAATATATATGTAACAATGAATGTTAAATCATTTATTTAGTTTTTAATTAAATAAAATTGGATGCTGAATAACATACATGAACGTAAATAATGAAATGCATTTTTGAATGTAAAATTCCAATTAACTTATAATTGGAATTAGTAACACTAAAATACATAAATGAAGATGAGAATTAATTAAATGAATATTAATGTTAATTAATTGAGAATTAATAATATGAAATTCATACAATAATGAAAGTACATGTGAAATGAATTAGTCAAATGTATGTACATGTACATTGATTGTAAATAAATGGTTAAATAAATTAAATATATAATTAAAAACGAAAAGTAAGGTATTATTGAAATAATTGAATTATAGTAGGATTAAAATCGTTCAATAATGATTCTCAACTTGATGTGATATTTAAATATTATAGATTTTTTTGTCAATCAAAATATGAAGTAAAATTAGGGTTGGATATGGTCAGATTCGATTCTAAAGAGAATCGAACTGGATCAGAATTTTCGGATATTTAGTAAGTGGAATCGTTGAGTCTAAAGAGAACTAGTTCGGTTCGGTTCCATTCAGTTTCATATCATAATTGAATTTTTAATAAAAGTAACAATACATTAATTCAACTAATGACAAGTTCAATATTAACTTTTACAACAACACTACATTAATTCTTATAAAATAATGTAGTCTAATTTAAAGATATACAAATTACCAAAAAGTAAATAATAACACTAAAATATCAGTAATTCATCTCATTAATTGGAAAATTTATTTTAAAAAGTTCAAATTATTTGGCTTATTTAATATAAAAAAAATTAATAAAGTAGTGAAATTCGGTTTGATTCTAGACCACATCCATCGGATCTTTATTTTAATAATTGTTCGGGTATTTAACTTAAAAAGAACCAAATCAAATCGCTCGATCCGAGAGTTTTGTCCAATCCTAAGTAAAATCAATTCAAGCAAGTTTTATTGCAACAAAGTGAAATATGCCATGATAAATTATTATATGACTTTCCATTAAGATTTGCATTTCATTTTAAGTGTTAAATAGTCAATATTAAAATCAGCAATTCAAACTCTTAAATATTAGTTAACAGTTCATATTTAACAACTTGGATGAACGTTGCCTTAGGTTTATGACAATAACAGCGACTTCCATTCATTTTCAAAAATTTCAAAACCCTCCCATCTTAACATCCATTTTGCCCTTCTTTCTTTATGATCTATATATTTTTGTTTTTTAATTTTAAATTAGACAAAAATAAATTTTTAATTTTTAAATTATATATATAGAAAATTAAAGCAACAGTATAACATTAAATTTGCAAAACATTATCCTGAAAGTTTTATAGCTTTACTTCATTTTTATAGAAAATATTTTATATCAATTTAATTTCTTCATTTTTTTTAATGAGAAATCAAAAGTAAAAAAACAAAAACAAAAAAAAATATAAAATACTATTAAATCTAGCAATATGAATTATTAATGAACTTCAACTAGCATTAATAAACTATTGAAAAGCATTCATTTGTATTGACTTGCTAACTATTTTTCACTCATCTTTTCAAAACAAAAGGTCACACCTTATAAATTTTAAAATTTTGTTTACGAAATCTATATAGATAGTTGTTTTTAACTAAAGTAAATTCATCTAAATTATAAAATATATATCTTAAAATGATAAGAAAGTAAAAGATATATAATTTGATATAATAAAATGATAATTTTAAACATAAAATAAAAATACATATTTACTTTATGTTGACCATGGAAAATCTATTAACAAAATAACATTTTCTAAAAATTTTAACAATAGAGGAGAAGTCTTCATAATGATCATAGATTAAAAGAAAGCTTTATATAGTTATTCAGGAATGAGAATGTTATTAAATGTAAAATATTACTTATGTTATGAAAAAAACAAGATATCAGAATCGCTCTGATACCACTTATTGTGAAACTGACCACCAGATTGAAATGTTGAAGTTATATGACACAATAATGAAATATATAATCACAAGTAAAAGAATAAAAAAAGAC
>CAIGRP010094430.1:0-30383 GCA_903798385.1 Fraxinus cuspidata | reverse complement strand
TAAAGAGAATTTTCTACTTATATTGTAATTCGCAACATATCCAAATTAAGGAATCTATAAAACATTCCTAGAGACGGAATTTGATTCATCATTTGTATTAATCCATATCGCAATTCCAATCAACTGATTCATTGAGCATAAATTAATATTACGAAATGGATCGTGTAACTTCATTCAAAAATATAACTCTTTTTGAATTTTTAGTTGTGAATAAATTGTTTTGATCATTTCTTCGATTTTGATTCTAGTATAAATGGTCATTATTTGTTCTTCTACCATGAGAGGAGTTGATTTGGATTTTAATCGTTGACCTCTTGCCAGTTGGTTCTGAGTAACTTTATTGAGATCCGAAGCAAATTGTGCAAAGACTTCTAATTCTGGGAATTGCGTCGTTCCAATTTTAATTTTCTAGCTACTTGTTTATGGCTTTCAGTTGAGCTGTAGACCCTACTCTGGATAACGGAGATACCCACAATAATAACTAATTCCAGCATTTAATAGATCAGTGGATAAGAATATTTGTCCATCAATAATAGAAATTACATTATTAGGAATATAAGTCTAAACATCTCCCGATTGAGTTTAAACTATTGGTAAGGCGGTCATACTTCATTCACCTGAACTAGAACATAATATATCCATATATCTCTAACTCTTATTTATGAGATAACAAAAATATAGCAAAAGCTATACCGAAAATTAGTTCACGTAGAAATCAGCAGCGAATTACGAAATCTTGGGGAGTCTATTTTAATGAATGGGGAGTCTATTGGTAAGGCGGTCATTCTTCTTTATCTAATGATCGGGGAGTATATTTTAAAATTGTTTGCCCTGCACCCACCTCGAGTATATACTTCGACAAAAATCACACAAGAGTAGATTAGAAAACTCTGGTAAAATGCCAGGCCATAAACCGCATATTCCATAGTCCAAGGATTGACGATTTACCCATTCAGTGACTTTGTAATTGGACGTTCCCAAAATGGGCACTATTGGGTTAGGTGAATTCAATAATAGACACCTTTTAGCATTCTGGTCTTCTGTCTCCTTTGGTGTGCTATTTGTTTACATCCATTAGTTTGTAAGGAATTCAGTGTAGATTTTGATGGGGATCAAATGGTTATTCATGTACCTTTATTTTTGGAGGTTCAAGCGGAGACCCGTTTACTTATGTTTTCTTGTATGTGATTGCTTATGAAAGTGAGCAATTTCTTTATGTTATGCTCGTTCCAGTGTAGGAATCGATCCATTTGTTCCTGAGTAGCTTCGTTCAAAATCAGCCCCATAGTATGAACTTATAACCAATTCATCACTTCGCATTATCTGAATCTAAAGAATTAGTCAAGATATGATATATCAGTCATATCTTTGTAGAAACTTTTTTTTTTTTGTATAAACATTGATTAGAAGTTGTAAAACAAAATAAAAGAAGTAAAAGTGTGTATAAATGGAAGTATGGGAGAAAGAGAGAAATAATATCAATGATATAGAGAATTCACTCACGGTGCAATCGGTTAGTAACGGTAGAAAAGTGTAATTTCCTAGCAAAGGAAGCTCACTCGGAAAGTACCCTCCCAATGGCCAGAAGCACTCAAACCAACTCTTGTGATGTCACCAAACGAAAGTCTTAGGGCAATAATTGGAAACACAACAAATCCAACAACCAAATTGGCTAGGGTAAGTTTGAAAGTGGCAAATTTCGATAAACTTTCCCTTAGGTGTAAAAGAGCTAGGTAAATGTCTCTTTTCTCCTTAAGTTTTCGGAATTATTCCCAATAAGATATTGGCTACAATTGAAAAGGTCTTATCAATAAAATTTCTATTTATCCACGATCTAGGTATATGTAGCAATTCATTCCATAATTCTTCTCATTACCTCTCGCGGGAAAATGATCCCATAAAGAAAAAAATTGTATAGTGCGAAATAACATAAAAATAGATTGACTAAAAAAGATTGTGGGCCTTGTGTTCCTAAATCAATATGAAATATTTGAACCCGATTTGATTTTCATACTAATGTAGTAGTATACAGAACTATTCTGATATCATTAAAGTTACAAATTTGAGTAACTCGATAAATTGCAAATCCCTTATGATATACCGAATCCGACTTGGTTATTGATAGAGTGAATAGATCGTCATTTCTTGAAACAAATTGTGAAATCACAGCCAAATTCAAAATATAAATTGCATTTAAAATAGGAAATAGATTTGAAAGGAATTTAAATTTGAACTAAACTCTAAATAATTTCAAATTTTTAAAGTGCTATATTTATCTTCATAATTGACATAATAATAATAATAACAATAATAATAATAATAATAATAATAAGGAATTTTAATTTGAACTCGTCTGTTTCAAAATCATGGTGTGACATGTACCCTCGCTTGTTCTGATCATGGAATGGATGAAATAAATTAAAAAATAGATTTTTATTCAATAGTAGGAGTAAGGGGTCAAGAACTGAAATTTTTTGTTGATGAAACACTACAAGTATAAAAATGATATTGGGTTACTTTAGTGTCATAGCGTAGTGTTCGAACATTGGCTCAATGCATTTTCTCTTCCCTTTTTATCTTGAAAAGCCAGGGACACTTTACGTTCTTGAACCGATAACCAATTTTTGACAAACCTAGCCTCCTCAGTCCCTGGGGACTAGTAATTATTTTGAGTTGATGCAGAATTCAACCTTGTTTTCATCAAAAGTTGGATGATACTTGGCAATTGACATAATATTGTGTAAATATCAGGATCAAGGATAGTACTCAATCTAAAGTTCTAAAGATTTTTAGATGTTTAAAAAGTGTAGTTATATTCAATTAAAAGTTAGAAAGTCTTGTAGATTATATAAAAAATATAAGTCATCTCAATAAGAAATATAAAAATCAAAAAGTAAAAAAATGAAATCTCTAATGTTTAATATTATCAATATGTCATTTGGTTGTTTATTTTTCAATTTTAGGCGAATTCTATTTTTAGATTTTTTTTTCAAAAGTATTTTTTATTAATATGAAAAATATAATTTCGTCACAATATGTTTTACATCATTTGATCTCACAAGTAGCTTTTCAAAATATTACATTGTAATACATAAATAAATAATTAAATAAAATAAGAATGTGCAATAAGTTATATAAACAAATAACTTTCTTTTCGAGCTTTTTTTTCCTTCTAAAATGAGATTTTATAAAAGTCAAATGAATTATCTAAAAGTCTATAAAAAAAAATTTTAATGAAAGTCTATATAAGTCTACAAAGACTTTTATTGACTTTGTAAAAATCTATAGAAGTTCATTAAATTCTACAAAAGCCAATCACTTAAAAATCTTTATAAAAATCCAAATTAAATATACCTACAAATATAAAAACACCTTGCAACTTATTTGTTTTATTTTGACAACTGTTTGAAACTTATCCACTTCATGGAATTAAGCTTTTACATCTTATTGAGCTTGAAAGAGTTCGACTCTCTTATGGGCTTCACAATCACGAGTCATGGGAAGAGCTTTAAAGAATCATAAATTTGAAAAAGATTATCAATTCGACCAAAAGAAAAAAAAAAAAAAAGAGAGAGAGAGAGAGATGAGAACAAAAATCGCAGTCGCGTCAAATTTGGAAAAATTCTACCATGGCCTGCCACAAGTTGTTCTAAGAATTTGGGACGATTATTATAGGTTGGCTATTTAAATTGGAAAAATTACATAGTAAGAAAGTATTACTTATTTCAAAATTAAGAAATAAAGTTTAAAATTTTAAAAATTAGATATTAATTATATTTTATTTATAAAATAATTAATTAAATATATTAAGATCACAATTAATGAATTAATTGGTCACAAATTATTTCTCGACCACAAAACAAATTATTTATGAGTCACAGATCAAAAAATGTATAGATCACAAATTATTCTCGATCATAGATAAAAAAATTTATAAGTCACAATTTATTTATCAATTACAAAATCACAAATTTTATAAATTACAACTTATTTAATGGTCACATATTATCAAATGAATTGATCACAAGTAATTTCTCAGTCACAACTTAATAAATTGTGAGTCACAATCACATTTTACAGGTCATATATTATTTGTTGATCTCAAATCAACCAATTTATTTGTCACAAACCCCACCCCACAAGCCCCACAAAAAAACCTCCAAATCTGACGCAAGGCACCACTACAACATGTGTCAACAAAAAACGTTGCCACAACTGCCTGCATCAACAAAATCATTACCACCAAATCCAACAATGCCACCATCATCCAAAACAAACCCCACCTCCACCGCTAGATCCACCACCATCGCCACCAACAAAAACAACCGTCAAAACATGTAACCCATCGTCACCACCCACAAACATAGCCCAACATAGACACGCTGATTCCAACACAGACCAACAACCCTATCCAACACAGACCAACAACCCAACCCTATATAGACACACCACCATGTGGTGTTTCGGAACGACAGAGAATAGTAGATCACTGTAGGGATGAAGCCGTCACAGCGACAGTGCACCGCATGATCTGTTGTGAGGGCAATGGGCTCACAAATCGTTGCGACGATGGTGCTCGGTGAGGTAGAGATTGAAAATGAGGAATGAAATTAATATTAAGGTTTGTGGTGTGGGTATATAATTAATTGAATTTTATATTATTATTATTTAATATTAGATTTGTATTATCATCTCATTTTTGTATATATAAATTATAATTTTGATTTTTGAAATGTAATCTTTAAAAGTAGGTTTCCGTGTAATTTCCACATTTAAATTTGACATGTGCAGGCTTATATTTAGGCCTGGTGTAAATTGGATCATGTTCCCTAGCTTAGCGACATTGATTGTCATGACCAGTGTTATAAAAAACGGCCCAGTCCGACCGATCGGCCCGATAAATTGGTGACCCGGATCATATTCTTAATTAGCCATTTTTATATAATTATCGGGTCGGTTCGTCCCGATTAACTTTTTAACTAAATTTCAAAACTTCTATCCAATGATATTTTAGGAGACTAGAGATCTGAACACTTGACCTCTAACTAATTAGAATATAACCTTATTATCAAAGCAAGCAATATTTATTGTCATTTTGTGTAATAAACTATATATGACCTATAAACGATTTGTTGTCTTCTAAAAATATTTTTAATAAAATTAGTTCAATATTTTCGTTCATTTTGTAATATCAAATAATTATTTTATTTACTTATTTCGTTTGAAAAAAAATCAATTTTAACTAAAATAAATTGAGTGTGTTTGATACACATTTTTTAGAAGAGAATGCATTTTTTGATGTGATATGAAGGGAATAAATGATTGAAAAAAAAAAGGTAAAGGTATTGATGTAATAAAAAATATTATTTTATTAAAAATGTGTGGTTAAAATGAGTAGGAGAATGAGAATGAGAATGAAAATGAGAATGTGGCTCAAACAAGAGCTGAATAGATAATACGCGTAAATTATTGGTCAATAACTAATAAATGATTTGTACATCACAAAAAGGAAAATATAATATACAAAATTATAAAAATCAAAATGTAACAATTATTACTAATAAATGAGTTGAAGAAACATTAATTTTAAGGTATAAAAATAATTAGCAACCAATAACTTGAAAATTTTAATTGTCTCAAGAAAAAAAAAATTTTTAAAAATTATACTTCAATTTTTTTTAGATAATTTTTAAGTAATGACTCACCGATCTAACCACCAGTTTATCGATCCGACCAGTAACCCAATGACATAATACCTTGACCGAGTCAATGTTTGGGTCCGGTCTAATAACTATGGTCATGAAAATTAAATGATTAGTATTTGCACATTTTAAATTTATTTATATTTTCCTACTAAAGATTAAATTGGCAATTGCATACTATTTGTTTCTCATTTTAGATTAACTGACAACTGTATTTACTTTAATTATTATTTTGAATTAGTTGACAATTGGATAATATATTTCCTCTCCAAAGGGGTACTTTTTTTTCTTATATTAGATTAGAACATCGATTGCATAATTAATTTCTTATGTATATCAGTTAAAGATTATCTACTAAAATACCATCCATGTTTTGTCGCGGTTTTTCAAAAAAGTGGTACAATAATGATAAAATATCACATTTACCCCGTTTAATTATTTAATTATTTTTAATTATATTATTTTAAAAATACAATTTCAAGTGAAAAAATTAAAAATTAAAAATAAAATAAAAACTAAAAGATTCGAAACAAGTTTGAAGGTCCACACCCCAATTAGATAAGGGAAAATTGCAGCACCGGCCACAAACCTTTCATTTTTACGACGACAATCCCAAAACTTTGACTTTAATGACAATCAGAGCCCATATAACATATTTCATCCAAAATTCCATTATTCAAAAATTAAAATGTTGGGGAAGATTGCAACAGTGGTCCCTAACATTTTCACTTTTTGCGAACGTTACCCTAACCTTTAATTTGTGCCAACGAAAAGTCTCTAACCTTTCAAAAATATGTATATGGAGTCTAAATGGTTGAAAATCATCCAATTACCGTTAATTGACAAAAAAAAATTGATTTTGACTAAATTTGATATAAAGGCATTTAGGCTGATCTGGTTGTGGAGAATTGAAAAATGTCGATGAAGTTTGAGACAATGAATATTAGAGTGAAGATATTGAGTTTCCACAATAAGTGGTCATGGATTTTGGCGAGTTTTAACAGCGGTGTGATTTAGTTATGAGGTTATCGAATGGGCACTGCAATTGATCGCTTTGACGTCGGTGGTGGTGACAGCATTAGGCGGCGGTGCTCATAGTTGATTTGCAAGGGTGGGGGCCTTGGAAGTGGGAAAAGAGTTTATGAAGTGAATTGAAGGAGAACATTTTTTTTTTCATTTCATTTCTTATTATTATTTTTTATTTTATAATATGAGATTAAATAAGTTACTAATTTGCCCTTATCAAATTTGGTCAAAATCAAATTTTTTGGTCAGTTAACCGTCAACTGGATGGTTTCTATTCATTTGGACTTCAGATGCATATTTTTGAAAGGTTGGGAACTTTCACTGGTACAAATTGGAGGTTAGGGTAAAGCCCGCAAAAATTGAAAAGATCAGGGACCGCTACTGCAATTTTTCCAAATTATGACTAGCAAATTAAATGAAGGGCGAAATGGTATATTTACAATAATAATAAAACAATTAAATTAATTAAATTAAAAAAATTGTTTATCTTCCCCAAACCTCCCCATCGACCCCTACCCTCTGTTTACCTAATGATTTCTTCATATTTTGGAAGCAAACAATCTTTTACTTGGAATTCAGAGCAGCAGAAGAACCAGAAAAAAGCTTCCCTCTCTTTCACACACAAACCAACAACAATCACTTCTAAGCTTCGACGTCGGAGATGAAATTGCCTCAAGTAGAAAACCTGATATGTATCAACTTGTATATCATCATAGAATCGCCTTCGACTATCTCCATAACTCCAATTTGATTAAAATTCGCGTAGATCTGGTTAAGAACTACTAGTTCTCTTGGTTCAACTTTTGTAGAGCTTATTTTCATTATCTGATGAATGTTAATCATATCATTGAGATGGATTTGATTTGTTGATTTATTTGTAGAATAATCATAGTGAGAAATCCAAACATTACAGCAGCAAGAACTAGTACTATGTTCAAAGAATCCCAAATTTTCTAAACATTGTTCGGTCTAAAGATTTGAGCAATGAAAAAACTAACTGTGAATACTCAATTTCCAGTTTTTTTATTTTCGGGGTGTGGCGTGGGGGTTTGGAGAAGATGAACTTTATATTTTTTATATCTAATTATTATTGTAAATATACCATTTTGTCCTTCATTTAATTTGTCAATTTGACTCAAAATTTCAAGTTTAATGTTGGCTACTGGAATTCTAGACGGAATCTATCATATGGACTCTGGCTATCATTAAAGTAAAATGATTGGGATTGCGATCGTAAAAAATAAAAGGTTAGGATGTAATCTGCAATAAAATGAAAGGCTTGGAATCGAAGCTACAATTTTCCCTTAAGATAACGAGCAAAACAAATACATTGTTAATAAAGAAATAAGACTACAATTTTGGACAAAAAAATAAGAAAAGTCAACGTGTATAAATAGGATGGAGGAAGTACATAAATAGCTATCTTTCAACTTGCATATCACTTTGATAACAATCAATAAAATGCATTAAAAATGCTATTTTGAAGGAGGATTATATTTAGGGTATGTTAGACACACATTATTTTGAGAAAATGTATTCTGAAATAGTAGATTAATGTAGAATGTGTGGTTGAAAAAGAATGAAAAGTTATTGATGTGATGGAAAATATTATTTTATTGAAAAATGTGTGGTTGAAAATGAGTAGAAGAATGAGAATGAAAATTTTAATATATATACCAAACTGGGGCTTATTTAATGTAGAATGTGTGGTTGAAAAAGAATGAAAAGTTATTGATGTGATGTAAAATATTATTTTATTGAAAAATGTGTGGTTGGAAATAAGTAGAAGAATGAGAATGAGAATTTTAATGTGTACCAAACAGGGGCTTAAATTGTTTCTTATTAGATTACCTGACAATTTCATAATTTACCACATTCTAGATTAGATTAACAATTTACTAATTAATTTTTTTTCTTATCCCAATATTTTATATTGAAACTTGTGTAATTTGTATCATATTATAGATTAAGTTATGGGAAAATTGTATGGTTTTTCCCATTCCCAATTTTTTGGCAATTTTGCAGCCGAGGTGTTCAAGCTTTTGTAAAATGTGTTGTCACATCCCAAACCTTCTAATCTTAGTAGCTACATTTAAAACTTTCTAATAAATGTGTGCTTGAAAGAACTCATGGACGGTTTCCATCCGAATATCCATAAATTGACTAAAATTTTATCAATTAACATACTATTATTGCATGCACCTTGCCACATCAACTACCACCACTAAGGAGGATTTCTCCCCCGATCCTTCCAAACACACATATCTGAAGATGAAGTTTTGTTCTGGTCATTTGTATGCATATTTTAAAAGGTTTGTGACATAGGTACCAAAATTAGGAAGTTTAGGACATGATAGCACATTTTTGATAGGTTTGGGGACTTCTGATGCAAATTTCTTTTTTCGCCCCTTCAAAATTTAATATTTATATTTCCTTACTTTAATAATTGCTTCTTCTTCTTCTTCTTCTTCTATTATTTATTTATTTATTTTTCCTGAAACAGACAATTGTATAATTACTTTTTTCCCATTCTTGATCAAATTAAAAATGGTAAATCTGATTTGTTTTCTATATTAGATTAGAACAACATTTGCGTAATTATTATTATTAATTTTTTTTTTTTGCTAATTTTTCTATTCTGTATAAGACTTATTATTCCGACATCTTAATGAGTTTCCCTTTCATTTCTTTGCAAAACGTGAATTCACAGTAATGTGAAGTCTCATCTTATGTGTTGCCGAAGTGACAATAGTCACATTGAACCATCAAATATTTTCAAAGCTGATCTTCCAGTTTTGGGGAGAATTCGTAAAATTCCGATATAATTAATCATTTTTTATATGCAGATTATATTGGCAAATTGTATAATTTATTTCATGCTTAACATTCACGCTAGTCTTTTCTATCTAAGCCCCTATTTGGTGACCACGTTTTTTTGGAAAAATATTATTTTTATTTTTTAAAGAATACGTAGTTAAAAAGTAGGAAAATATTTTTTGATTAAAAAGTAGCATAACTTGTATTGAGTTTGTTTTCTACATCAGATAACAACGATAATGGCATACTTTGTTTTATATTATAGATTTAACTGGAATACTTTTTCTTATTCAAGATAAAGCCACCTTATTACACTAGTTCGAAATATTTAGGAAGAAAAAATTAACTTTCAACCTTTCTTTCTTTGGTAATATTATTCAATTTTGTGCACTAAAGTTTCCATAAAATTTTAATAACTAATACACGTTGGACTTGTAACGAGTTAGTTCGATTCGATGACCCAGTGCTGCCCATCGAGTTGAACTCGAAGATGATTGAGTCGAGCAAACATGTTGACCGCTCTTCTAACGCCTTTATTATCCGCAGAAGCAAAATAGTCATGCCCAAAAATGACACCACCAGGTCTCATAATCTTATAGGCCTTGTTTATATCCGTCCATGCCGAGTGAAAATCATGACCCGCGTCGACTTCAATCAACTCAGCGATCACTCCCCACTCGCAGAGTTTATCGAGAGCTGACGCGGTGGAGAATGGCAAGAACAGGACTGATTCAGTTGCATTTGCATAAACTACGTTTTGCATGAATTGGTACATGAGTATAACATCTCCGTTTACCATTTTTATATCCCTAAAATTGTCCAAGAACCCGGGCCAGCCCCGAAAATCGTCAATGCAGAGTATTTGAGTCTTGAGCCCGAGTTTGCGAGTCAACTTCGCCATGTGAAGAGCCGACGCGCCAAGAAACGTGCCCACCTCAATTATGGTCTTGGGCCTCACCCGCCGGACGAGGTTCTCGAAGACTGCGCCGGTGGAGCCCCATCCTTTAATCCGGTTCTGGCGGAGGAGGGTGCTAACGTGCGCAGGGGGGAAGTTTTGCCACGGGGATATGCCATGGAAGACTCGGTCAAGAACTGTTTGGCGGACTTTTCCCGAGTTAACTGGATCGACACACTGAATTGAAAAGCTGTTGTGGTCAGCTACTGGGGTGGCGGAGCTGGTGGTGGAGGACCTGAAGGCGGTGGCTCGGATAGTTTCTACAGGAATTCTTGATGTTGAAGTAGGTTTGTTTGAGGTGGAAGATGGTGCAGATAGATAACCTAGATAGTAGGTTAGTACGAGAAGGATAAAATAAGAAGTAGGTTTAGTGAACTTCTTTAGGGAAAAAACCATCCGTCTCTTCCGGTGGTGCTGCGGCGGAAGTGGTGGCGATTCTTGTTTCATGTTATTCTTTGCTAATGTTTTCTTGGCTCCAAAATTCAAGTCCACTGAAAAGAAAAAAAAAATGGAAAGAATAAAGAAAAAAATATGGCTGAGTTTACTACACATAGTCATTTGAAAATGACTAATATAAATTATTATTAAGGCCTTAATTTCTTGTTTAAGAAACTGCTAATTACCTGTTAAATAAGGCGATTTTTTTTCTAAACATAGATAATTACTCTAAGAATCCACTTCTTATTTATTTGGTAGACTAAATTAAATAATCTTTAATATATTGTTTAGAAAAATTCTTGTCAAAAAATTTTTAAATTCAAGAAAATCATTTGCTTTTTTTTTTTTGCAAAAATAAGATAAATAATTATCTGTGCGGCTGATGGATAAGGACACTTGTGGCGAATGGATTTTAGACTCCAGGAAGGACTAATAAACAAAACAATTCAAAGAAGATTTTTCTTAACAAGATTTGATCACAATTCTTGTTGGGTTTCTTTTGAGAAAATTCCCAGAAATCAACGAGGTCTTTGTACAACCTTTTTTTTCCTTCTTTGGCGAACCAAAGAAAATTAAAGACTCCTTCATTTGGGACTTGCTTTTTTCTCTTTATTCTTTACAAATGATAAACATTCCATTAGGATAAGAAAAAGTACATATTCATATTCAGAGCCCAAATTTTAATAATTTTTCTGGTGTGGAAGAAAGCAAGACTGAGCTAAATGCACAAAGTTTCAACAAATTGCAAAACTGTTTAACAAACTGAGTGAATGACAGATTGCATGATTAAATTCCTCTCCCACACGGAAAATATATGTAGCATATAGATTACATATGTTACGATTACAAATTTTGTTTTCACGACTAACTTCAAAAATGAAAATAAAAATAAAAATTGCATAATACATAAGATTTTAACTTATGTCTAATCCAATCATGCTATATGTACATAATTTTTTTACAATGTATCACATGACAACACATCATTAGATAATTAAAAAAAAACACTTTCTCGCTCACAACTTTTTGAACTCCAATGAAATGTAAACAATGATATTAACCAAACAATGTACACTTAACATTATTCTATTAATTTAGTTCATCAAACATGTCATTAGTACGGCATACTTTATGGTGCAATAATGGGCTAGAAATAGCTATAGCAAATTTCAAACTTCATAAAAACGACGGACAACCTATGGCATACAACACCTAAATATCATTTAATCTTTAGTCAGGAAGATTATCAAATAATGAAAAATTTGTACGTTCATAATCAACATGGAAATTAGTACTAGTTATTTACTGTCAGGGTTTAAAAAAGTATAAAACGTTACAAAGTGTGGAGGCGAAACTGTAAACTTTACGAGCTTAAACGAGCCTAGGCAATGTTTAAACATAAAAAAACATTTTCTTATTTTTAATATTATTTTCAATTTTTAATCATTTTAAAAATCATTTAGTAATTAAAATAATAATATTTATCAAACATCTAAAATTATAAAATACTATATTTACTTAATTCTTACCATTATTCAATTATACAATTTTCAAATTTTCAAATTGCAAAATTTAGAATATTTTTCATAGTTCCAATTTTCAAATAAACAAGTCATACTTATTAAATTTATAGGAACTTCTACATTCTTTTGAAATTTACAACAAAATAATGATTCTAAAAAGCATTATTACATAATATAGAAAGCAACATATCTTAAATCTTATTTAACTATTTAGATAAAGTCATTTTTGACTTTTGTACAGGTGAAATCTTTTATAAACTTGAAATTAAAGTTAAATGAAATTTTTTTAAAATAATAATAATAATAATAATAATAAAGTCCAATAAAAGACAAAAAAAAAAGGAAAAAAAAAATAGAAAAGAAAAAAAGAGTCTAGAAGTGAAGCGAATTGTTTTGCCCGAGCTTCGAGCTTAAGGGCCGACTAGATAATTTTTTTAGAACACTGCTTACTGTTTATAAAATACCTAGAATCATTACAAAAATTATTAGAGAACAGGCTGAATTTTTTGCTAACACTAGAAAACGACAAACTTTCATGGTCGAACCTTGCTGAACAGACATAAACCTCACAAGAAAGATGCTAATCCTACAAGGGACTATTTCAGATATTTCACAGGGTCATTATTTAGCTTCCTCTCCATCTCCACCACCATGTGCAGCATCTGAGGTTCCCTGCCCATTTGCTCCAGATGACCCTTCCGCAGGGTTATCTTGCTTACTTCCTCCACGTATATCAGCTAGGCTGGAATTCAAAACTAGGCCACTCCCTCCAAGAGTAGCCTCGTTATTTGTGGGGTGCATGCCATTACTAGCTCCAGCAGGCCGCATACCCATGTGAGCTTGCATGGCTTGTGGCTGGGAGTGATGTTGGGATAGATGCTGCTGCTGGTCTTGCATTTGATGTAGATTATTGAACTGTAAGGACGCTCTTTGGGGAAACATACCTGGCTGCTGACCTATGCCTGCAGCTTGAGGATGCTGCATGTAAAACCCTCCTTGTTGCATTGCTGGGTGCTGAACCATCTGCATTTGCTAACATATGTATAAGCTAAAATTGTGCAACACTATCAGTGAAATTGGAGTATCTGAAGTCATAAGATACCTGGGGAGGCATCGCAGGTGTCTGCGATTGAGCATCGGCAATTGCCGCCAAATACATCAAATTCTTTTGAAGTTGAGCCTGGTACCTTATCATCCAGAACAGCATATCATAAAAGTCAAAATCATATGCGTTTTCCTTTCAGTAAAACAAGTAAGTATTGTTCAATAACTTAGAAGGCTCATGAATTCTAGGGTTCACTCACATTTTCAATACACAAGGTTGAAAGCCAAATATAAAGAACCTACTTCAGATAAATGACCTCTCTCTCTCTCTCTCTCTCACACACACACACACACACACACACACTCTCTCTCACACAAAGCACATGTACGGACAAACACTATACAAGTTGTTAAAGAGAATGAGAGGGATTCTGATAATCTGCGAACGCCTACTCATGAATATTGGAACAGTGGTCACTAAGAAAAACTCTAAGATGTAATATAGCTAATCACAAGAGATACTGTATCAACAAAAGGCCCACGTTCCAAGGCCACCAAATATCTCATCTCCAATGAAAATAAGAAAAGAAAAAAGTAAATTGTCAATCTGAACCAACACTTCTACATGTGGTAAAACACGTTGTTAGCATCTGTTATATGTGATGTCATGTCAGATGATGGAAAGTAGTTGAGACCCTCTATGAGCCCCATTATTTTTTCTATTCTCATTCTTCTACTTATTTTCAATCACACATTCTTCAATAAAATAATATTTTCCATCACATCAATATTTTTTTTTTTTTCAACCACACATTCTTCATTAATCTACTGTTCCAAAATACATTCGTTCAAAAAAATGTGGCTCAAACACACCGAATACACAAACTATGAGTCAGCAACAGTATCCATTTCATCTCCAGTTGTGATGACTCTAAAAGGGTCAATGTCACATTCTTTGGCATATGATATAAAAACATAATTTAGCAATATTTGAAGCTAATTCACAGAAACATACACGTAGAAGAGAAAGTGTACTGCTGCTGCTGGCAGACAACAGAGAGAGGGAGAGAGACTCACTGGGCACATTCAGCAAGTTTTCCAAGATTCTGATTGTCCAAAATCGCCAATATCAACTTCTTGTTCTCGTCAAGGTACTACACCATAAATTGAAAAACAAGATTGCATGTCAGGATGCAAATTAAACCAGATAATCTGATGATTGAAAACTGCTAAGATGAGATGAAGCATTCAAAAAGTATGATCTTTTTTGTAAAGCACTACATGTTATACGGGGATAAGAGGTAATTGAGAGACTGCAAATTGAAAATATGACGGATCACCATGAAATTGCATATAAGCCAGTGATGATTAGTTTATTTGTGCACGCGTTCACTTGCAAACCAAGTGGCAAATTACTCAACTTACCAAATAAAAAGGAATCGACCATGTTTTACGTAAATCAAGAACATCTGTTACAGCATGGAAAATTTTTATATAGGCTAAAATAGATCTACAAAGCATGACAATTATTCCAAAATGCAGAGTATCCATCAATCTTCTTCCCATCACTACACTCCCAACATTTTATTCAGCTGGATCTTGTCACCCCATCGCATCTCTCTTATAGTTCGGATAGAGAAGGACAAATAAAAGCTTTCAGTGTCTCTCTGCTTCTGAGAGCTGATGTTTATATAAGCAATATAGCTGGATAGTGATACTTAGAAATGATAGCATTATGGCTGTTGGATGGTGATCCCATGTAAAGGACATAGACAGTAGTAATCCTTAAACCTAAACAGATCCGAAGGCCACCTCAGAGTTATGTTTATGAACAACAAAAATTGGAATGGGTTCACATTGGCCGCATTAGTCATAAAGCTACAGAAGAAAAAGGAAACAAGAATGGCATGTTTGTTACCTAGTATTGCACAGCACAACACTGTTTTAACTTCTTTTTCTTATTAATCCTATTTAGTTCTATGCGATTCAGCATGCCAAACATGTAATAAATTCACATAAATGTAGACCTTTACCACTCTTACCTACTGTACTGTAGGCAACATACCTGCACATTTTAAGCTATAACTACAGGCAGATAGTGGTTGATACGTGCAGGGTTGGGCTATTAACAAGCATCATAAGATACCATGAAGTAACTGATTTCATTTGTTAAAAGCCGTAAGATATGAAGTCTCCTCAAAACTACTGAGCTATTGTATACACTTTTTTGGCACACTTGACGCATGTGCCTGCTTATTGTATACACTTTTTTGGTCTGAAAATGCTTTACGTAGAAACTAAATTAGAACAGTAAAATATATTTCAGGCAATTTTTACAAGTGATAATTGCAAACATATCGAAAAGAAAAATCAAAAAAGATAGTTTCAGAAAAATCAGCTAGTTTTAAAAAAGGTGTCCATTGTATAAAAGAGTTTTGAGACCAAAGAGCAGAAAGACCCCTTTAATGTGCTCATCATTCACCAACTCTATAATAATCATAATTATCCAGGTCAAATTACGTCACTTTCGCAACATTCATTGCAACTACCCAATGTTAATTAACTTGGAAAACGAAACAACACTGGTAAAAAGAATTCCACTATTTTGCAAAATAAGTAGGGCCTAGTTTTGAGAGAGCCATTAGAAAAGACTGAAATTTGGATCAAATTATCCAACATATATCAAGTTTTACATAGTTACAAACTTATAACTTACATGTGTACGATTAAAAGTTTTTCGAAGCTATCAAACATTGGTGCAATAAATCAATTTCGACATACAAGTTCATTGTAAAGGAAGTAGTTTGAAATCCTAGTTAGGTGAAATCGATTAAAAGATGAGGAGCTATCATTATGATAATGCATATATAGACCACAAAAAGGCGATTTTTTAATTTTTTCTGCCAACAGAAATGATCGAATATAAGAGTTACTAAATGCAAGCTATATCATCAGAAGAATTAAATCTAAAACAGGTATTCAGAAACTTCATGACTTTACCCACAGTATCACCCAAACAAGTGTCATTAACAGTACTTTCTTTTTGAGTTTTCAATCGAAATTCACTTTCCTTTTTAGAATCTACAGAATTGGAATGATAATCAAAAGCCATACCATTAGCAATGAAATATCAATAACAAAACCATAATTTATTTAATCAAAACTCGATAATAAGCTCATACAAATAAACCAAAGAAACAGAAAAACCCATAATAAAGCAAGTGTGAAAACAACAAAAAATACAGAATACCTTCTGAATCTGCTCAGTGGTGATGTTAGTAGGAGGAAATGAAGGCGTAACTGGAAACATTTGCCCTGGTTGCTGCATCTCTGAGGCTTTCTTGCTTAATTAAACTCTAACCCCAAACAAAAATAAATTTGACCAAAACCCGCAAGAGAAAAAGCCAAAATCGAAAGGGAAAATTTATGGGTTTTGTTTAAAATTTCGAGGAGGAGGGTAATAGCAACAAGAGTGTGTGTATTTTCACCCGTTAAGGCGAGGGTTGTGTGTTTTTTGAGGTGTGATTTGTTGAGGCTCTATTTGAGTCAAAGAATGCATTTTGAAATAGTAGGTTGATAGAGAATTTATGATTGAAAAAGAAAGAAAAATTATTGATGTGATGAAAAATATTATTTTATTGAAAAATGTGTAGTTGAAAATGAGTAGAAGAATAAAAATGAAAAATTTTAATGTATAGCAAATATGGGCTTAAACTGAGCCCCATAAACATTATAATTTTTGGAACAATTTTTTTTAAAGAATTTGTACTTGAAAAAATGAAAATTTTATATTTTTGTATTATATTACTTTATTGAAAGATGTGTGGTCGATAAGAAAAGAAAGAAAAATAAATTATAATTTCAATGTACCAAACAACAAAAGTGTACTTATTTTTTCTTTTTTAATTTTTTTCACCCTTTTTACTAGGAAGAGAATATTACAGTAAGTAGACAGAAAACACGGTGCGGATCTTTTCTGTCGGATGCCGGAGTCACGTGCTCGTGCACGGGACTGACGCCACGCCCAGTATTCTATTTTACGCCTGACCAGGCTTAGCTGGCCATAACTCAATGAAGGAGGTGAATGGCATATTTCGCTAAAATCTAGTGTTGGATAAAAAGTGGATCACTTGAGATGACTCACCTGTAATTACTTTAATTGTATTCAATATTGTTAGGTTAAGTTATAGATTGTGAGTTTATAATTAATTAAACACCTTTTACGTTCAAGTCCAATGTGTGACCGAGATGACTTTAGGAGAATTACTTTTAGTGAAAAACTGATTTTGTTAAGTTACTTAATCGAAAATATGAATCACTATAAATGTCCGTTTTAAAAATAAATGTGAATGTAATTATTATTATTTTAAACATGAGAGATACGCTCATTGTAGAATTTAATACATCATCTTATTGCATGATTTGACGACAACCATGCACTATTTCTATTCACGTAATGAAGGCATCTCTCGAGAGAGAATTCAAGACGTGTCAAATCTTAACATATTTCTTTTACATTGCTAGGTTAAGGCTTAATTTATGAGGTAATAACCAACTAGACACCTTTTTATTTGTAAGTCAATTTAAAAGGTAAATTATGCCCTATATGATCGTTATATCTCCTTTTAAAAATCAAATCAAAATCTACCGGACTTAATTCACCAGATAATCCACCTTAGCGGCCACCCTTCATTTGTTAAAAGGTAACTTCTATCAAATATACTTCTTGCATAATGTTGTTAAAAATCGGATAAATAATTTATTAGATGATCCTGTATGGTCATCATTTATAAGTCAACTTTAAAGGTAAATTTTATCGAGTATGATCACCATATCAAAAGAGACAGACTTAAATCATGAGATGAATCACCATAGCATACACCAGGGAACATCGAGAGGCAATTTGTGATAAACAGTGTTTTACCTACAAATTTCCACTTTCAGCAACTGGAATTCCCTCCTTAGATGCCATCAACTTTTTCCCTCTGAAAGAAAAAGTTGCAAACTTTTTATACTTCAATTCTCAGGTTAATTATTTTAATTATCACTAGACTATAACAAGCACTACTTTTTAATAATTGAACTTAAAAATGTATTTTATTAGTAATTGAACTATGGATTGTGTTACCCATCCATTATTAAAGTGAAAAAAATTGTTAGGTTCAACAAATAACGTCGACTTAAGCGATGGATTAATTACACAATGTATGGTTCATTGACTAATGAAATATATTTTTAAGTTCAATTATTAAATAGTAAAAAATTCTTCTTCCCTCAGATTGATCTCTATGAAAGAAGTAAAATAAAGAAAATGAAGAAAAAAAATCGAAAATCAGAGATCTATAAATAGAGGCAAAATAGAATTTTTCAGAATTGACCATCATATATATCTGCAAAAGATCAATTTTTTTCATTTGGAATCCACTTTCAAATATCCAATCCTTCGCAAAAATCTCACTTGCCTAATTTCGCAATCCAATCTTGTTCCAAAGTGAACAAATAACCCTATCTTTTACAAAAACCTTTTATCTTAAAATTTTAAAAATCTAATCTTTTGCAGAAATATCAACCACTACTTTCAAAAAATCAATATTTTTTCAAAAAAATTCATCTCACAGGCAAAATTGAATCTTTTGAAGAAATTTGTGATTTTCCCAATTTTGAAAAGTTCTATTTTTTCTTCAATTTACACGCCTCTAATTTTTAGTTTCCTATTTTTCCCTTTCATTTTCTTTGTTTTTCTTATCTGAAGGTCGATTTGAGAAAAGAAAAAAAATTGTTACTACTTAATAACTAAACATAAAATTGTATCTTAATGATGTCTTGGCTATACACACGGTTACTATATAATAATTGAATTTAAAATTGTATCCTAATTATCACTGAAATATGTATCGTGTTATTCATTCATCGTTTAAGTTAATGCTATTTGTTGAATTTAACAAATTTTCCCACTTGAATGATGAATATATAATACAATGCATAGTTTAGTGATCATTAAGATATATTTTTAAATTCAATTATTAAGTAACAACACTTGCCCTTGTTTGAGCTTAATTTTAATGAGATTTTGGGAAAAATGTATTTTCAAATAATAATTTTTTTGAGAAGATTTGGTTAAAAAGGAAGGAAAAATTTTAAATTTATATGTAATATTATTTTTTTGAAAAATGTGATTTAAAACAAGAAAGAAAAAAGTGTATTAAAATTAAAATGGAGTGTGACAGTTGGGATAATTAACCCTCGATCCTCACATTAGCATTCATTCATTTCTTCCACCTTAAACTATTTGAGCAAGCTAACATTTCAAAGGCTTAAAAATCTGGCTCCAGCTCCAGACATTTTGAAACGGCCATTACCGCCTCGTACAACCCGAAGGTCGTCCAATTTACTCTGTCCTCAACCAGGACTAGTTTGCTTTATCCCGGAATGGTACTGAACCCATTGAGGTTATGCTCCGCAGCTCCGGCATCAAGTTCCTCAGATATTTCGTGATCTTCCTCGTATTTTTCGATAATTTCGCTCTCGTACTACTCCGTCGTTGTCCTTACCTGGGGCCCACACCTCCTCGACGGCGGTGCATATTTCTTCTAATTGTCTTTCACTATCATTGCCGTTTTTCCTACTGGTAATTCTAATTTGTTCCCCCTTTACATCTACTACGTATTTTTTTATTTATCATCGTCATTTCATTCTTGAACTTTTAAGGTTATTTGTCAGTGAACCTTGTTTCAATTATGTTGAAAAGTGATTGTCTTTGTGCACTATTATGTTTCACATGTGTTATATATTATAATTGGTAAATTATGGTAGCTTGAATGAGCTGAGTGTTCGTGAGTCGCCATTGACAGGCAATTTTCAATCTTGGGTGGGTATGCTGCATAGATTTGGGATAAAAAAGAATGGGCTTAATTTGTCATGTTCCCTCTCTACCTCTTTCCCTGAGACTAATTTTGGAATAGCTCGTGAACTTATTTGTGTAAATTGAGAAACTGAATGTTCTCACAAAAAATCTATTCCATTAGCAGAGCATATCTTGTAGATTTATGCCGAATATTTTCTTAAATATCCATTTGTTTTTTCATGGAATTGCATTCAATGTCTCCACCTGCCAAATTTTTTCATTTTAAACAACATCATTTCAGAATGGGTGATGAGTTTTGTTCCCCTTCACATGAAAGTTAACACATATGTTCCCTCAATATCTACTTAGTCAATAACTAGCTTTATAAATTAATTATGGGCTAGTTTAGTTGGATTCAATCCAGTATTATTTAAGGTATGTATGTTGGTGTCAAAATTTTGAAGTGCAAAAGTTTAGGGCTCACCAACCCAGTCATGAAGGGTCTTCACTTATTTTAGGGGTCTGCGGGCAGGATTTATAATATTAATGATCTGATAATATGCTGCTATGCTAATCCTGATAATAGGAAAACATTCAGTTAGTTTTGAGGAAAGATTACAAGTTACAAGTAAAAAATTATGTAGGACAAGAAACACAACACTAGACTCTAAATTGTAACTATCTCGTGGGTCTTGGGACTTATTAGAAGAGCCATGTCCATTTTTGAAGGATGTTGATGGTAAAAAAGATCAACAAATCCTCTCTTCTAATTATGATTTTCTCCTTCTAAGCTTTCTGGATTCGATGCTCAAGCTTGAAGCAAGAGGGAAATAACTATTTCAATGGGAAATATTTGAATTGCATGGTTTTCTCTTTGAAGGAGGGGATATTTATAGATTTCTATCCAAACTTTAGGATAATTTGGTTATTTTAGGCAAATGATGGATGGTGGCTCCTTATTGGTTAGCTTATAACTTTTTCCGTTGAGAGTATCATGCTTTCTTCAATTGCCTACGTGTGTTTTTATTTACGACCTATAGCCAGCCTGGATGGGAAAGGGTTAGCTAGTTTCATGCGAACCTTCCATACTGGCGTTTCCGTCGTGTTGCTCCGTGCTTCGCATCGGTGGGATAGGTTCGAAAATTACCTTGCGAGGATCAACAAAGGATTCAGACATGGGATAAGTGTGGTGTCAAACACGGGTTAGGTATCGACTGCATGAGTAACATAATCATCAGGGAACTTCATTTGCAAGTGTAACTCATAGGAGCTTAACATTCTCGGTTTTGATAATTGCTTTTACAAGCTTCTCTAATTGAACAACTTTGCAGTTTGTACTGTTGACATAGAGTTATTTTATGGTTGTCCTTCAGGACCTTGGTGCTATTCTTGCAAACTGGAAAATATCATCATAGCAAAATGTAGGAAGAAATTCGATGGGACATTATGAGTCCACAGCACTTGATGATTTGGTGACCATGCCATCCTCTTCAGTTGGTACAAAAAGAAGAATATAAATAGGCTATTGTAGTCAATGCCAAAATGGAAAGCCACCATGATGTCATCATTGCTCTATCAGTAAGATTTTTCATCTTTTTATATTCATTTATCTGGGCTTTGAAAATGCTCATGTTGTTAATTTTTATTAGGAAATTAGAGACGAGATTATATGACACAATATTGAGTAGCAATCATAACATTAGAAGAACACAAAAATAATTGGTAAAGGAATGCAAAATTTATTAATATGGAGAAAAATACAAAAAATATCGTATTTACAATATTGTTTCTCTCTAAAATTCATACAAAGTCATATGAAAGCTAATTTATGAAGTATATATATGACCCAAAATAATATGTTTTCGATAGAAAGAGGATAAAACGAGAAAAAAAAAAAAAAAACAAACAGAAATAAAACTTTTCCAAATAAGGTCGACGGCCTCGTGCCGGCGAGCGACGCTTGAGCTATAGGCTCGACGTTGCCAATGATGCTCAGGCGTTAAGTTTCGGCCTAAAATCCCTTTTTTAGTGCCTAGGCCCCCCCATTTGCGCGCCTGAACACCTAGTTACTGTTCCAAACTTCGAATTGCCAACTTTAATCCCTCTTTTAACTCCTTTTTCAACTAAAACACGAACTAACGTCGGAATTTGGGTCACATTTTACAAATCTCCATCTTGACACAAATTCCACTGCAATGAACAAAACTTCAACGATTCTTCACCTGGAGACGAGTTCCACTATAAGGAATAAACTAATAGCTCTTCAAAAAAAATAAAAAATAGTCCAACCAAAACTTCTTCTTCACTTCCACAAAGTCCAACTAGGACAAACTCAATAACTGAAAATCAATTGAATCTAAGCACAGCTCACTAGAATTACCTCGGGTGCCAAAGTTCTCGAATTATCACTACGAGCAACAAATTTACAAAAAATTCACAAATTACCAAACTGGGCAGAAACATACCTTGTAATAGAATCACCACAACAAACTGCTTCTGTATAAGGTTCTTTGCTAGACTCAATACCTTACTCTACTAAATCAGTTTTTTCGTACCTTTGTGGAGGCCTAATATCACTCATGGGTTTGTCCTTAGAATTGGATACGATGGCACGACTGGTGGCAGCGACAAAGCGGCATTACTGTTAACATTTAAGCTCGACTGAAATGTATTCTTCAATGTAGACCTCATACCAAACTCCAATGGTACTGTACCAAATTGAATATCCACCAATGGACTTAATTTTTACTGATTGGTCTCCAATGATTATGTAGAATACTGTAAGACATATAACTGGGACCTTCTCCGTCCCTGCAATAGAATACGAGTACCTTTACTAATGTACTTATATTCTTTTAAATCAAGAGTACTCAAGCACATAAGATTTCTCTTCAAATCTGGAACTTGCCTCATGTAGAACAATATTACACACGATTTATGTGTGAATTTTATTTTATTCATCCCTGTGTACATGTATTTATATACAACCGAAGTTAAGTATAGATGGAAAAAAATCCCCTAAATTAGGAAAAAATAAGTTATCCTACTTAACTATGGAAACAATTAAATATGGTACATAAATTATTCTAAAATCAATCCCTAACCACCTTCATTCATTCGAGTTTCTACACTCCCCTCAAGTTGTATGGTAAATGTTAACCATATCTAACTTGCAAATGAAGTTATCAAAACTCTGTCGAGGTAGTCTTTTAGTGACGATATCTGCTGGTTGTTCCTTTGTAGGGACGTAGATCATACAAATCACTCAACGTTTTCTTTGATAAAGTGTTCATCCACTTCTGCATGTTTGGTTTGATCATGTTACACTGGATTCAAAGAGATGTTGATTGCTACTTTATTGTCACAATATAGTTTGATTGAGAGTTTTACAGTGACACGCAATTCTTCTAAAAGTTTCTTTAACCACTGCCCTTCACAAATTACTTGTGTCACTGCTCTAAACTCGGCTTCTGTACTACTTCCTGCTACTACATTTTGTTTCTTGCTTCTCCAAGTTACCAAGTTGACCCATACATAGGTATAGTAGCCAATAGTTGATCTTCTTTCTTTTGTAGAATCAGCCTAGTCTGCATCTGTGAAAACTTCTACTTTCTTCATTTTATTTTTCTTGAAGAATAGTCCATTTCCTGAAAATTCTTTTAGATACCCGAGAATTTTATATATTGCTTCCAAATAAGTTTCCTTAGGTGAATGCATATGTTGAATTACCACACTTACCGCGAATACAGTATCTGGTCTAGTATGAGATATGTATATTAGCCTCCAAGCTAGTCGTTAATATCTGTCTTTCTCAGCTGGTTTCCCAGAATTTTCTGCATTTTTTCTCATCTCAATTTGTGTGTCACTTGGTTTATATCCAAGCATGCATGTTTTAGATAGAAGGTGATGAATATATTTTCGTTGTGAAATACTGATACCCTTTCTTGACCTTGCAACTTTCATTCCTAAGAAATATCGCATCTGGTCTTTTACCTCGAACTCAGTTGCCATATGTTTCTTCAGTCTTTCCATCTCAATTGTGTTGTCCCCAGTTAGAATTATATCATTGACGTATACAATTAAATTTTTTTTCTTCCACTCTTCGATTGTTGGAATAATACAGTGTGATCTGACTGTCCTTGTTGATAATCCTGTCTTTTCAACACCTTAGCAAATCGATCAAACCATGCTCTTGGTGATTGCTTAAGGCCATATAGAGATTTCTTTAGGTTACAAACTCGATTTTCTTCTTGTAAGTAGAACTTTGGTGGTAGTGTCATGAATAGCTCTTCCAATTCCCCATTTAAAAATATGTTTTTGATGTCGAGCTGTTGAAGGGGCCAATCCAGATTGGCTGCTAAAGACAAAAGGACACATTGTGTATTTAACTTGGCCACCGGTGCAAATGTTTCTGTATAGTCTATGCCATAGGTTTGTGTGTATCATTTTGCCACAAGACGAGCTTTGTATCTTTCTATTGTCCCATCAACCTTATATTTCACATTAAACACCCATTTGTATGGGTCTTTTTACTTTTGATAGATCCATCACATCCTGAGTTTCAATTTTTCTTTAGAGGTTGCATATCTTCCATTACTACATTTCTCTAGTTTAGAACTTCCTAGGTTTCTTGAATATTTATTGGAATAGTTGTGCTTCAGGGTTAGATGTAAAAGTACGAAATCTTGTAGATAAAGCATTATATGATATGAACTTTGAGATGTGGTGAAGTGTACATGATCGAGTTTGTTTCTTGAGTGCAATGGGTAAATTGATATCAGGATATATTGACCCATGGAAGTCTGGAACTATCATCGGTTCCAATTATGTTGGTGCTTCAAGTATGAGGTTCTCCTTTGGTTTTGGCTTCCTTGAGTAAACTAGTATTTCTTTGTCCTTTTGCTTTCCTGCATACTTAAATTATCTCCTTGAAGAGAGGACTTTTGAAAATAAGGCGTCCTTTCAAAGAATGTGACATCGAGACTTACAAATATCTTCTTTGTAGATGGATCATAGCATTTGTAGCTTTTTTGAGTGGCTGAGTATCCAATGAATACACATTTAACCACACGATGGTCTTGTTTATTTCGATTGTGAGAATGAATATGAACAAATGCAGTACAATCGAACACCTTGAGAGGTAGATTAGAGTATTGACGAGAGATAAGGAAGCAGTTATGAAATTTTTGGATAGGTGATTTAAAGTCAAGTGTACGGCTAGGCATTCTGTTGACAAGGTAGGTAGAGGTTGGAATGGCATCTCCCCAGTATTTATTTTGGTATATTTGTAGTGAACATTAAGGCACTGACAACTTCAAGGAGATGGTTATTTTGGCGTTCGGCAATCCTATTTTGTTGAAGAGTGTCGACGCACGAACTTTGGTGGACTATCCCATGTTTTTGTAAGTAGTCACGTAAGATGGAGTTGAAGTATTCGTTGCCATTATCTATGTGGAGGATTTGAATTTGAGTTTGGAATTGTATTTGAATTATTGAGTGAAAGTTGATGAATATTGAACGAACATCAGTTTTTGCTTTTAGCATATAAACTCAACAAACCCGAGTATGATCATTGATAAATATAACAAACCATTTTTTGTGAGTGTGATTAGGGATTCCCGAAGGTCCCCATAAATCGCTGTAAATTATAGTGATTGGTTTAGATAGTTTGTACATGGATTTCGAAAAGGTACTACATTGGTGTTTTGTTAGTTCATAGATCTCACATTGAAAATCAAATGAAGCTTTATTCAAAAAAATAGACAAAAGCACACGTCTTAAATATTGCATATTGGGATGACCCATTCTATAATGCCACAGTAAAATTTCACCATCCCTAGAGACATGCGGAATCACAAATTGCAATTTGACTAGGCTTACTCAAATCTGCCTCATCAAAGTAGTAAAGTCCCTTGTACTCTTTAGCAATGCCAATCATCTTCCTCGATGTCATGTCTTGAAAAACACAGTGAACTGGAAAAAATTTAGCAGAGCAATTGGAGGTTTTTGTTAACTAATGGATAACAAATTACAATATAAATTTGGAACATGAAGTACCGATTTTAGTTTTATAAAATTAGATATTTGGAAACTCCCTTTTTCTACAACAGTTGAGAGTGACCCATCTGCAATTTTGACCTCAATATTGCCAGCACAAGTTGTGTATGAGGAGAAAAAATGGTAGGAGTCCGTCATGTGATCGGATGCACATGGATCAATAATCCATGAATTTTGTATTTTGAGGATGTATTGAAGGCTCTCAAATGATTATCTTTGTGAGCTAGTGAGCTTGAAAGGTCGTGTGTGGAAGGTTGACCCGAAGTTGAAGATTGGAAAAAAATTGAGTTGTTCCAATTGTTCAGGAATGCACGCTCAGCAGTAGAATTATTTTCTTTAGAATTTTCTATAGGATTAATTAATGCTTGATAGCCTCGATTTCTAGTATTTTGCCTTGGCTTCCAATCAATGGGTTTCCCGTGCAAATCCCAACATGTATTTTCCTTGTGTCCTGGTTTACGACAATATTCACACCAAGGCCATCCCCTTTGTTGTTTTGGTCCATTTGAAAAAAATCATTCATTATAGGCCAATACCATGTCTAGTGAACCCTAGCATGCCTGCAGGTTTATCAGGACCATTATACGTTTTTTTTTTCAGCCCATCCAATCTTTATATTAGTATTAGACCCATTTGGCCTATTTATAGTTGCCAGCCCATTGCTTGATTTTCCATTTCTTTTTAACCCACCAGGTCCATTCCGCCTCGACATCATTGCCAATTCCACTGCACCTTCATCTTTGTCGGTCTTCATCATGATTTTTCGGCAGTATTCTTTCTTTCGTACTTCTGCAAATACTTTTTGTGTAGTTGGTAGTGGTCACCGACTCAAGATTCAGCCCCTGACATCATCCAAATCGCGGTTGAGGCCGGCCAGAAATTCAAAAACCCGCTCATTCTCAACTCTTTTCTTGTAACTTATGCTGTCAACAAGGCATTCCCATTCCTCCTCGAGGCTGAGATCAAGTTCCTGCCACAGATTCGTCATCTCCATGTAATAATCAATTACTTTTCTTTCCCCTTATTTGGTTTGCCATAGTCGGGTCTTTAACTCAAAGATCAATGAGGCGTTTTCTCCATCTGAATATGTATCTTTTACTGCATCCCATACTTCTTTTGCTATCGGCAAGAATATGTAAGTTTTACCTATTGACGGTGTCATAGAATTAATGACTCAGGTGGTTATCATAAAATTTTCAGAATTCATTTTTTGAAGAAGCGTCGTCTCTGTTGGTTTCTTAGTGTTGTCAGTGAGGTAACCCAATTCTTTGATTATCAATTTGAAGGATTGGGTCCATACTCGGAAGTTTTTTCCGATCAACTTTTCGATAGTGAGTTGAAAGGAAGTGTTTTCGATGTTATTGGAGCCCATAGATGAGATGACCTCGATTTTTGCGTGAATTGTATTTTGTTCTTCCCTGTGTACATGTATTTATATACAACCGAATTGAAATATAGATGGAAAACAATCCCATAAATTAGAAAAAAATAAATTATCCTACTTAACTATGGAAACAATTAAATATGGTACATAAATTATTCAAAAATCAATCCCTAATCATCTTCATTCATTCGGATTTCTACGCCTCACTTCATCAAGTGTCCTAACTGTCTCATCAAGTATTTTAATTTTGATCCTTTCAATACCAACTATCTTACAAAGTTCATTATTACACATTACCATAACATCTTTTGAAACTGTTTCATATGTAGAAAATAAATCCCGATTGGGACACAAATGAAAAGTTCAAGCTATATTAAGAATTCAATCATGTTCAGGTTTGGAGTCGCCATAAAAAATAACCAAATTGTCTCATCACTGTAGCAATTTTATGCAATATCGGCTTTACCTGAAATTTCTGATTGCTTTCCCTTTTGATTTGTAGCCAATTTTTCTCTATTCTACAACTTGTAGTAATCCTTCTTTATGTGTACCTTCTTCTTACATTAGTTACTAATTTTATTACTGCAGTTAGACTTTGAACCGACCCTCTTATAACAACCATGAACGACAAGGCCTTCTCCTTGAGCCTCAGATCCAACAAACGCTTCATCTCCTCCTTTGAAAATAAAGCATCATACACTTCTTCAACAGTGGGAGTATCACGATTATATAATATCATTTCTCTAAACGACATATATGAAGCAGACAATGAACACAATAAAATAAAACTCAAATCCTCTTCATTATACTTAACTTCCAATGTTTTCAAATCAACGACAATTTCTCTAAAGACAGCAAGGTGGTTTTCTAAGGATGTACCTTTTGTCATACGATGAGAATATAAACGTTGCTTCAAATGAAATTTGCTAGTTAAACTCTTCGTTATGCATAATTGCTCCAATTTCAACCATAATGCAGCTGCAGTTTTCTCTTTCAAAACGTTCTAAAGAATATGATTCAAAAAATGAAGTTGAATCTGTAATAGGTTCTTTCGATCCTTACATTTTTTTCCTTCATCGACCGATTTGGGGTCATCTTGTCAAATCCCAACAAAGTGTCATCCAAATTCATCCGAGCGAGCACTGCTTGCATCTTCACTTGCCTCAACAAAATCTAGTGCTGCAATTCAAAAGCCAGATCTCATATTTTATGGTTGTCATCACTAGAACAAAAAATATCGAACAAATCAAACCTTTAGCTCTGATACCACCTGTTAGGAAATTAGGGATGGGATTGTATAGCATAATATGAAATAGCAATCACAACACTGGAAGAACACAATAATAATAAATAGAGGAAGATATAAAAAATATTGTGTCTACAATCCAGTCTAATTCTCTAAAACTCATACAAAGTCATATGAAAGTCATACAATTCGTGGGACCCAAAAGAATATGTTTTAGATTGAAAGAGGATAAAAAACAAGCCAAAAAAATGATAACAAAACTTCTCTAAATAAGACTGCTATTCGAGTGGTAGCCTCGCCGCAGGTGGGTGGCACTCGAGCGGTAGCTTGGCACCAAGTGAACGATAGCCCGCCGCTGCCAATGGCGCTCAGGCACTGAGTTTCGGTTCCAAAATCCGTTTGTTGGCACTAAATGGGCGCTCGAGCATCCAGCTGCTGTTTCAAACTTCCAATTGCCAACTTTGATTCCTCTTTAACTCCTTTTTCAACCGAAACACGAACTAGCGTCGGAATTTGGGTTATTCTACAATTTCCCTTTATGGTTGCTAATTATCTTCTTTGTTGATCTTAATTGCCAAACACTGATAATTGTGATCCCCAATATGTTGTTCATGGTTATAGCTGGCATTAATTGACAGAGTAGATAAATGAGATTAATCTAGACATCTAGTTGACCCCAACGAAGCACGAGATAAATCTCAGTTGAGTTGTTGACAATATTGTATTATACATATATAGTTTGAGTTACCCTTCTTCTATGCTCCCACCTCTATCTTATGTGTCTCTGTCTTGCTAGATAAGGAGTGAGGGCTGAAAGGGGTGTCAGCCTTAGATATTCTACTTATTAAGTTTGTGCATGTATTATCTTGATCGCTTACCAGCAGTTAAATTGAAGCTTAAATTTTGATGGACAAAAATTTATTTGTTTTAACTTATCATGATATGAATTTTAATCATGTTCCAGTGAAAATTGTCAAATTTTTGGAGCATTATCAAGCTCTCTGTTTGTCCTACATCAAGGATGATGATTATCTGCTGAAACTATAAGCATGTTTCTTTTGTGGGCCAACGAAGTGTTTTCAAATGGATCACCACGGCATAGGGGTTGTGAATTGTGCTATGGCTCACAATTGCAAGTTCATTCTCCTTTTTGTGATGAGAACAGTTTTATTGCCCATCAATCTATAGTCTTGTTGTACATAAATACGAGACTTCTGCTGAGGATGTTATTTGGTTCTGATCTTTAGATATTTTACACTTTCATATACCTGACATGGTGTCAAGGACCGCAGCTTCATCTAAGCCCCTTTACTCACATATTATAAATATTTTAATTCATTTGTAAAA
>CAIGRP010094429.1:0-23547 GCA_903798385.1 Fraxinus cuspidata | reverse complement strand
TTGCAACTAGATTAAATTATAACACATTCGATGCTAAATATTTTTGTATGCACGAGTGTACGTCATTATCGAACATTTTAATTTTTAACCTTTTGACAACTTTGATATCGAAAAACTTCACTTCAAAGTTAAAATTTACAAAATTTATTTATATTTTATTTTAAAAGCAGTACAAACTCTGATAACATCTAAGTCACTTCACATAGCATTGATGGCTATCTTCATTCCAGACTGGCAATGTCCAGGAAAATTGCAAATGAAGCAATTTTGTCCCTTGACAAGCGTAATCCGATCTCTTCCACTTTGATACCCTTTGGCAGCCTCAGGGGTGGTGCAACTGTCGTATGCTCTCTTGTCTACCAACACGACATTGTGAGCTGCCGGCATATAGTTGAACACTGCAAACACGTCAAAATGCTCGCAAATTACCCTTTTCAATTCAAAAATCAACCAAATATTTTGGGTTCGACCCATTTATGAAAATTATGCACACGACGGATCTTTCGTGAAAAATAAAATTTACTCTACACGTGAAGTAGCATGTTGAAATGGTTAGGCAGGCAGCGAAGGAGTTACTAATTTACTCTGTTTTGCTTACCTAATTATGTCACCGGCCTTAAAGTTCTTGCATTTGGGCCAAGAGGCTATGTTAAACGTCCAACCACTGGCGCCTCCAACCGTGTAAGTGGCGGCTTCGGCCACTTCACTACCCTAAAGCACCACCAGTTCGGCGGCGACAAATGCACTGCCTCCTCCCTCCGCCATCTTTTTTTCTCACTCTGTGTGTTGAGTGTGTGATGAAAGTGGGATCTATGCAACTAAGGAAAGTGGAGAATTTATTATGAAAACAGAAATTACGATGTTGGGCAGAGTAGAAGGCAATGAAAAGGTTAAAATTTCTGCAATTGGGAGTGTTAAGGCATTCAAAATGGGCATTAAATTTTGAACTAACCAACAACTGCGTAGGAACCGGACAAACTTTTCCTTAATTAACACCCAGTTTTATTCACGTTCTTACAAAA
The DNA here is from genome assembly GCA_903798385.1 of Fraxinus cuspidata. NCBI lineage: Eukaryota > Viridiplantae > Streptophyta > Magnoliopsida > Lamiales > Oleaceae > Fraxinus > Fraxinus cuspidata. Next base: position 22,525 of record CAIGRP010094429.1, on the reverse strand, counting down.
ATTCATTTTTTCAAAACTCATTTTTCAACTGTACATTCTTCAATAAAATAATGTTACACGCAAATTCAAAATTTTTTCTTATTTTTTAATAACATATTTTCCATCAAATCACTATTTAAAATGCATTCTCCACTCAATAATGTGCATCAAACAGCGTTTAACCTGAACTTTTGACAGTGCAGCGTTACCAATACAAGCACAAGTCATGTTCTATGAAATGGTTTCACACTATTCAGCCACTGTGATCTTAGTTTTTCATTTCACGCAAATAACGCAATTGAAAATTCCGATTTTTCGAAAAAGTATCACGATCATCTAATAAGAAATGTTCTCATTTCTTCTCAATACAGTAAGGGGAAAAATAGTGCTAGAGATTCATAAGTTCTTACCGAGTACATCGCCTGCCCTGAAATTCTTGCCATTTTCCCAGCCAGCGACATTGAAGTTCCAACCTGCAGCACCCCCAACAGTATAGGCTGCTGCGCTTGCCCGGTTGCTCAGGACCAACATTCCCAGCACTGTTAATGTTACAAAAATTGCAGTACTTTTCTCTTCAGACATTTTCGAAGGATTATTTTAGCTAATACTAAAATGAAAATGGTTTTTCGTTTTCTTGTTTAGGATTTATGAAATGTTTAGTATGTAATGGACTGAAAATTGATGTCTTTAAATAGTTTTTTAGTTGAATGTTGTTATATTCGTACATTGTGATGTAATCGATTTGAAAGATTTTAGATATTTATTTAGATTGTGACAATATTTTGGTGATCTTTAAGAACTTAGATTGTTGCTATCCTGAAGAAAATTTGATAATCTGCACTATTTATTAGATATAATTATGGCTACGTATTTTGGAGATCTTAAATTATATGTTTTTCGAGCATGGATTACACTTGGATTGTTTTTTTCTCGAAAGAGTTTTGGTAATCAATAATTTGCATTATTTATTTAAATATACTATGTCTACTTACATCGGAGATCTCTAATCGGTGTTATTTGAGCATAATTTTTTAGATCGAGTAACTACATTTTATATTATGATTTCAATCTGATAACTATACTTTAATTTAATTCCAATTAAACCCTTATTTGCTATGGATTAAAATTAAATTTTTATAAAAGTTGATGACATGTGTATTTGAAAAGTTGTGGGTCCAATAAAATGTACAATTAAAATATAATGTTGATTTTGACTTGAAATTTTTAATAGAATTTAATCTACACTATACAGAGGCTAAAATAACTTCGTTCAATTTCACTTACAAAAATTAAGGACGAGACAATTAATAAATGTGATTATTTTCATATGTAATCTTTAGTTGTTGACGTCAAATAAGTATAATTTTAGTAAAATATACGACAATCATCATTTATAAACTACCATGTCATCAATTTCCATCGGTTCAAGTAACGAAATTGGACGGAGTTACCACCAATTGATATTTTCACATTATTAATACCATGACACTAATTTTGGATGTTGTGTTTCTTATGGATTATATTTGTGAGTTTATAGTGACTTAAATATTCTCTTGTAAGTTTAATTTTTCACGATCGAAGTTTATGTATGACCTATTTGATATCTATATTTTAAAAATAATATTTCATTGAAAAATGATACTTTTGAAGAATGTACGATAAAAAGTAGAAAAAAAAAATATAAAATTACTTTATTGAAAGCATATATAATTTTAAAAAATTTAAAGAATTTGTACCAAAATTGGATATCTCAACTAATTATCCATAATGTTTTGTTTAAACAAATCAATGTTGCGTCACTATTGACGGCTGCGCAAACAGGGCTGGGTGACCTGTTTGATATCCATTAGTAAATCGAATTACATAAAAAAAAATAAAAAATCTGGAAATTAATTAATTAATCTTTGAAGGAAAAATTCCAACCGTACAACTAGTTTAGTATTCGAGTTAGAGACATGCGCCTAATTCCCGCAGCTCAGACAGCACTTCTCGAAGTCCCCCTTGTCTTCTAACTCCTTTCGAGTCTTGAATGTTCTGCGTATATATTTTTAATATAATTTTTAGTTTTAATTTTGTTTTTGGTCTCTTTAATCTTGAAATCATGAATTTGAATCTTGAATTCTGAAAACCAGAAAACGAAACTGTTGCAAATTATAGTGGCGAGTACAGGAAGATGCATTCAAGATTCCCAGTAAAAACAGCCCAATTTGGACAATCACCACATTTTTACACACTCCCACAGCATCAACAGAAGCTCCTTTTCAAATTTTTTTGCAGTGGCAAGACTCCTTCAAATTCTTTCGATTCTGATCCTTCTTCTTCTTCCTCCTCGTCTTCGACGGATGACAAGTTTGGGTTCAAGCTGGTGAGTCGGTCTCTGCGCGACACTAAATGGAAATTCAATGATATTGATGCCAGTAAGTGCAAAAATACTACACTTTTGTACCTCATTATTGTCTGTTTCGATTTAGTGGTGTACATATTCTTGATGTTTGCTAACTGTGGGTTTTAGGTTTTACTGATTTTCTTTTAATGATCTTAGCTACAGGATGGTTTGACATGTTGCCGAGTCTTATTTTTCTCAATCTTGTCGACGAATTGTATAAGCATTACTGTTTAATTGTAATTTGATGATATTACATTCTAAATGTAGTTGTTATTCAGTAGATAAAACCAAAGGGTGAGTACACGTTATAGATTAATATTATGCAGAATTTATTTCCTCAGATACGGTGCAAGAATCAGTAAACCGATGGCTCTCAAAGACCCAAAACTTTTTGAATGAAGTAACTTCCCCATTCGTTAATACTGTTCATGATAAAAAGCCAAATCTTCCAAAAGAAAGTGAAGATATGGAAGACATCTTCATCACAGAACATACTGTTGATAGCAAAACCCCTGGTGGAGACCTTTCTGAAGCTGCCATTGTTTCTATTGAGCAATTCAGCCGGTAAAGTTGCAGTTTTCTTATTTCAACTTTATTGGGAATATGCATTGATTTTACTAAACTGGAAGGTGTCCTTGATATATAACTGCTAATTACTCTCTCTCTATCTTTTGCTTACGTATTTTATTCGATTAATAGAACTCGTGTATACGTTAAGAATCAAATATAATTGCAATGGATTTTGATTATTTTTGCTTGGGTCAAGGAGAGAGAAAGTGTAATAGCCTAATCAATTTACTACTATTACTCGTAGAGATAATTATTTTAGGGTTATTCTAACTATTGCCTATGATTACCAGGCTTGACATAGATACATGTAATTGGTAGGAAGTTAGTCTCACCTAACTATTGAATGTGTACAGTATGAATTCATAACTCTCACCTTGTGATTTTATTTTTATCAGGTTCAGAGTCAATGAAATCTATCTTATTGACTAGTGTGGAATTAATTTTTGACTTCTTCGTTAACTAAGACATGCAGGATGAATGGTTTGACTGGGGGCAAAATGCAGAAGATATTTAGAGCGCTTGTTCCTGAATCTATTTATAATAATCCCCGTAATTTAGTGGAGTACTGCTTCTTCAGGTTTTTGTCAAGGAATAATGCTGAAGTTCATCCTGGCCTCAAGGTTCGTTCATGGGGCAAATTCAAATTTAGGCACCTTTTCCATTTTCATAATTAATATTTTCTTATTGCTGACAATCAAGATGCATAGATAAGTAGAGTTAGTGGTGCAAGTAGCAAATATAAATATGCGATTGGCTGAATATCCAAACATATGAAATATGGAAGAACAATTCTTTTTAGTAATTGATCAATGCAAAATAATAACATGTATTCTTTGAGTTTTGGAAGATGCTGGTCAAGTTACAGGTGATATGGATTAAACGATTAATCTGTACTATGAGAAGCAATAATAACACGAAATAGAAAATAAAAGCAAAAAATACAGGAGGAAATGTTAGATGACCTAATACATGTGAATTTCTCAAAGTACCCCAAATACACGTGAGAACTTAAGTCAAGTGGAAAATTTACAGTAATTGCGCTCTACAGATCCAGCCACAAGGACCCATATTACAGTATATTCGGATGACTTAATAAATGTGAATTTCTGAGAGTACCCCTACTAAACGTGAGAACTTCAGTCGAGGGGAAAATGTATAGTATATTGCGCTCTACATATCCATCCAGCCACAAGGATGCATATGCAACACAAACACTCGCGTGTTTGAATACGCACACTCAGAATTTAATAATTTTTATGTGGACTAGGATAGGATTCAACTTTTGGAACTTACTAATGCAATAGGAGTTTGACTGCAATATAGGAACCAGCATTTCGGAGACTTATTTTTGTTACTATGCTTGCCTGGGAGCATCCCTACAGCAGCCAGAAGGATTACCGAGCTGAAGTGTTGGGGAGAAATACTTTCCAGGTTTTTTCTTCTAATACTAATTTTCTTAGTGTTAGTTGTTCTCCTCATTAGTAGATTGTAATATGCAGCTGTTGCTTAGTAGATTGTAATATGCAGCTGTTGCTTTCTTTATTTAATTGCTTGTAACTCACCATTCTAATTTATTACATTTTATCAGAGGCAATTGAGTAGATCAACATATAAATTGAATGAAATTTGAGTTATTGTTTAAAACAAATGAAGATTAACTTGCTTTGATGACAAACATTTTCTACAAGAAACTTTAAGAGGGGTATAAATTATAAATATTGCATTGAGGGTGTCCCATCAAAGATGACATTGTTATTGCTGGAAAAAAAACTTCTATGAAACAGATGACTATTACTGGTTTAATCTGTAATACAGCTCATCTCAGACAATGATTTTTCTATACAATGTGTTTATTGAAGAAAAGATCTACTTGACATCTTTTCAATTATTATTTTTAAGCTGACAGTTGTACTTGTTGGCGTGCCAGGATGATCTTTTCCTTGTATGATACTTGAGTTCTTCCCTGGATATTCTTTTTAACATACCTTCTTTCGTCGAAGCTTGCATCCAAGACTTCATTTCTGGAAAAGAAAGTTGTAAATTGGACTGTAGATCATTCACAGATCTTAGAGATAATATTGCCAATGATGATTTAATGATTGATATGTTAATAGTTATTGTACTACAGAAATATTTACTGGTGATATTCTCCCCTCCCCTTCTCCTTTTTTTTTTTATATTTTATTTTAACTATTTTAAAGCTGACAGTTGTTGGCGTGCCAGGATGATCCTTTACTTGTATTCTACTTAGGTTTCCCTGGACATGCATTTTTTAACGTATCTTACTTCATAGAAGCTTACATCTGAGACTTCATATCTAGAAAAGAAAATTGAACTATAGGTCATTCGTAAATCTTAGAGATAATATTGCTAATGATGATTTAATCATTGACGAGTTAATAGTTATTGTACTACAGAAATATTTTCTGGTGCTTTTCTCCCTCCCCTTCTCCTCGTTTTTTTGGGCTTTGGGTCGGGGGTAGGAGAGCTAGGAGCTAATGTAATACTCAATTTCTCTGTTTATGCTTTTTGTAATATATGCCAACTAGTTTCCTTTTATCTTTAGTTTGACAAAAAGTGTTGAATGTCAGAACTAATAATTCATATTTGTTGAACTTGAAGAGGAGTCTGGTAGGAGAAGAGGCTTTTGTTCGAATTGCTCCTGCTGTTTCTGGTGTGGCCGATTGGTCAACTGCACACAACCTTTTCAAAGCTCTTGCTGGTGATGACTGGGGCATTTCATTTAGCATATGGTCAACATATATTGACGAACTTCTCAAGTGAGAACTGTTTCTTTTCAACTTTGATTAAGACGTCTTTGGCTATTCTATGTTATTTTAGTTTTTTTATCTGTAATGCTCCTATGATCTTTGATGTTATAGCACCTCAACCAACTTGCAGAATTTTTCCATCTTTGAGGGCTTAAGTATTGGTTACTGATTCTGAAATAGCAAAGAAATTGTGAAAATGATACAGTTGGTAGTCCCATCTGTCATTTTCCCCTTAACTCCCCATCAGGGTTTGATTTTCAAGCCCTCACCACCTGATAAAAACAACACGTCCTATAGAGAATATATAAAAAGTTGGGAGGAGAGATTGTGTTAAGGAAATGGTTATTATAGACCGAATGTACCCTTTTGTTTGTGTCCTTACAACTATTATTTAATAAAGAGATTAATTCCGCTGGGTCTGCCAATTGGCACAAGACATTTCATGTTCCTTTTTGCTATGCTACCGTGGACTGAAATTCTTACATAAAAAGTCCATGCCGACCATTGTCGATCCATTCAAATGTGCTTGGATATTTGGATAATTTTCATTTAGATCAGACAAATCCCAGATACTTGTGGTCATTTGGATAATTTTCATTTAGATCAGACAAATCCCAGATACTTGTGGTCAAGTTCAAGCAACATAAACTTTTTATTAATTTATTCCAAGTAGATTTTGATATAGCACAGTTGGGTTCCTCCAGTGACATTTAAAATAATATATGTTGGCATGTTGCAATGTCAACTGTTCAGCTGATTATTGTACCATACTATTTCTTGAAATCTCCAAACTTGTTCATATTACAAAAAATCGCTGTCAGTCTTGACATCATCTAAAAGTGATTTATGTAGTCGAAGCATAAAAACATCACAAAGCATGTATGCTTTCGAATTTTTATGCAAAAATCTTATGACAAATAATTATTCCAATGCTTATCAGCCTTCACCATAAATATTAAATTCATTAGAATAAGATAACACAAAAATACTTTCTCCTGTACTATATTAGTATATGAAGATAGCTGGATCTCATATATATTAAAGACAACTCAAAACACCAGGGTTGAAGAAATGGTCACACCCGGGTCTATATCAGTTCCAAGTCAAAAAATAATAAAAAATTAGAGAAAGTACAAATCTTGAGATATATGTAAATGACTTTCCTGTAGGTTATGATGCATTGCTTAATGTTTTTAACCATTCATATGCAACGTATGGACATACTTTTTGGTGCTCTTCTTACCTTCCACTTATTGATGTTTGAATATTGAGTTCTACTGGTATGTTCTTCTCTGAAGGCTGAATTAATTTAATCTTCTAGTGTACTACGTAGATCCTTCATTTCACATTTTCCATAATTTGATATTCGTGGACAAATCTCTTAATGCTAAACATCTTCCCAGTGTGGACTTTCTCAGTCTTTTTTGTCATCATATTGGTGTAGGGTGCATGAAGGACGGAAATCATGCCAGTTTCAAGAGTTTTCCCATCTTTCTAACGAGAGAATCCTCTGCCTTGGTTCTAGCAGAAAGCAGCCTGTTATAAAATGGGAAAACAACATGGCATGGCCAGGAAAACTCACTTTGACTGACAGGGCACTCTATTTTGAGGTATTGTTATGAAGCAGTCAAATGCCTTCATTGCTAGAGAAAGTTGTCACTGTGGCTTAGGAGTGCACTAAATGAGTTCAATTTTATTGTACTGAAAATATTATGTCATTCATTAATAACATTGGTTAGAAGTTGTACCTTAGAAGAAACAAAAAATAAAACTTTTTAAGTCTAAATACACCTGGGATGACAAAGAAACCAAGAGGAAAAAAAAAAGGCAGCGCCAAAATGCTATACGAGTCCCATGATGGACTGAAACGGATATATATGGTAGCATTTGTTATTTCTGGCACACTTGGGGTAAATGATGCCCATATAATTTAAGTTTTAAACCAAGTGCTTTTCCTAGTCTTTGAGTGGTTTTACAAACTAATTTGATGTAAAACGTTGTTCATACTTTAGAGCACGGAACACTGTATACTTTATTTTTACTCGCTTTTCAACAATGTATATTCAGTTTATCCAAAATTAAGTAGAAGTTGTAAATCAACACTTTGAATGAAAGGAAAAGGTTATATTCTGTGTAAAAGAATGCACTCATAAAATCAAACTTTTAATTTGTTGAAATGTTTTATCCTTTTGGAATATTAGCACACATTGTTGAAGGCAGTTGGCCTGATGGGACAGAGAGGTGCTGTTAGGCTGGATCTTACGGGAAATGGTTCGAGAATAGAGAAAACAAGGGTTGGACCTTTGGGATCAAATTTTTTTGATTCTGCTTTATCTGTTACCTCCAGTCCAGAGTGAGTACGCTTCTCCTACCCATCTGTTGTAAAATTATTAAATCCTGTAATAGCTGTCTTTATTTATCCATAAAACACTTAGAATATGATGGTGGATTGGAAAAAAAGAAGCAATGGTCATATTTTCTTTCTCTGCACCGAAGTTCATTATCAAAGTCTTATATTAGCCATCAGACTGATCCCTTAATTTAAAAGAATAAAGCACCCGGCTCTCGTTTAATCTAGATTGGAAGACTTATTTGGGGTAACTAATTGCTTAAAGTTCACTTTTCTGCTTGTTTTTATTCTGTTCTCTTTTCTTCACTTGATTTGCATACTTGTTGCCATGATGGCCATCCTGACATTACTGCCTGCATCGTTGATATGTGGACCTCAGTGGCCTCCCAACCCCATCACCCTCTCCCTCCCCAAACAGAAACACAGACACAGACACAATAGAATTAAAATTGTTGAGATTGTTTGCGCCCTTTTGTTTTACTTGAAATGGTTTAAGAACTTGGCTTGCTGATGAATTATTTTGAGTATTATTGTCATTTCGTGCTTTATCGAAACAACATATCGATGCAAAACCGAATTTAAGTGAAATAATTTTATTTAGTTCCCCTATTGACTGCCCATTAAATAATAGATTTAGTATAACAATTTTTTTATTATTAATTTTTTTTATTTTTTCTTGTTGTTTCATATTATCAGGTCTGAACCATGGATACTTGAATTCGTTGATTTGGGAGGTGAAATGAGAAGGGATGTGTGGTATGCATTTATTAATGAAATAATTGCTTTATACAAATTCATAAGTGAATTCGGACCCGAGGATGGCGATCAATCAGTTTATGATGTATATGGTGCTCACAAGGGGAAAGAAAGGGCAGTTATTTATGCCATAAATACTATTGCAAGACTTCAGGCTCTCCAATTTATGCGTAGGACCTTAGATGAGCCTACTAAACTGGTTCAGTTTTCATATTTACAAAATGCACCATTCGGTGATGTTGTTCTCCAAGCTCTTGCTGTTAATTGTTGGGGTGGACCTATGATTAAGAAAACAATTAAGGGTAATGATGAACTAGGTCAACGACTGCGGCTCACTGGCGAGGCATATGAAAGTATTAATCACGTGTTTGATATAGATGGTAGTGTCTACTTGCGAAAATGGATGAGGTCCGCATCATGGACTTCTAATGCTTCACTTGGTTTCTGGAAGAACGTGTTGGTGAAACAGGGGGTCGTGCTGAGTAAAAAGCTCGTTGTTGCTGAAATGAATTTGGTAGAAAGGGCAGCAATGATATGTAGAGATAAATACAGAACAGCTGAAACGACGCAAGCCACAATTGATGCTGCAATGATTGAAGGAATTCCCAGTAACATTGACCTTTTCAAGGTTGGAATTTATGTAATTCTTTTCTTAAATTCCTTTTGTAGTATTTACCTCTACAATTATCCCACCAAAAGCCATTCTTTTTAGGTTATTCCAGTTTCACATGCTTTTTAAATGTGTATCGTATCAAAATTACTTTATCCACATTGAGACCCCCTTGGACTTTTCGAAGTCAAACTAGTTTTTTTAGCACGTACTCTTTAATATATTAAGTATATATTTTGTTTATTGATTGAGAAAAAAGTTAAAGATATTTTATAGACTTGGATGGAGTTTGATAACAATTGTGATCCTAGTTGTTTTGTAAATGTATTTTTACCTCTTAATGGAGGCACCTGGAATCAAAAAAAAAAAAAAGAGAAAAGTTAGCAACTTCTTCAAGGACATAATTGTGTGGTTTTATACATTGAGGAACATTCTGATGCATAAATTGAAATGGATGCTTATGCACTCCATGTTGCCTAGATTTTGTTATTTTTGCTCCTGGTCGCTGTAAAACCTATATTTGCTCTGCTAATACTTGCATTCCCTTTTACTTGTCAGGAACTTGTGCTCCCTATGACTATCACTGTTAGAAATTTTGAAAGACTAAGGCACTGGGACGATCCCCTCGTGACAGCATCTTTTCTCGCACTTGTAAATACACTTATCTTCAGGTAATTTATTAGTGCCCATAGTTGAGAAGTTCATGTCTTTTATAAGGCTATGAAAAGCTTACCTTTTGGTATGGTCATGAAAACTTTATCACTTGAAATACAAAATGTTTCTGGTATTTATATAGCTGCATATATGATCTGAATTGCCAATTTATTCCGCTTGCAGAAACTGGTAAGGAACCAGAGGATTTGTGATTCGATCTTTCATTACATCTTTCTAAGTCTGGAGTAATTTCAAATCAATGCCTCTTGCCCAGCTGCCATTTGTTTACGTATTTCATATCTTCTATTTAGTTATAAATTAAAATGATCATGGACGATATTCAGATACTTGTTAGCTGGTAACCTAGAATTCAAATACATCAACAGCTCATGCAGTTGTTAAGTGATCTTCCAAACATGGATTTCTCACTTATAATTTGGAACTTGAACCTTGCATTCTGCAAGCCTTGCTTCTCCCTCGTTAACCTTGCAAAATTTTCCACGATCAACTTTGTGCACCGCGAACTAAAATTTACTCTTACAAGTAACAAGAAGTCTATTTCTAAAACTGGAGCTCTTTTTTATTACTCATTTTCTATAATACTACTACTTTGCATGATATTCAAAGGATGTGCTAATGTCAAATGTCTTTCATATTCGAATCAAGATAGCACCTTTATTGAACTGGATAGAATTCAACTTTGGCAACTCATGGGAAGTTGGTGGCAGTCATTAAGATTTACAAGTTTTTGGGGATTGAGCCTAATGAGGTCCGGTATCTATTCTTGTCAGGAACCTGCTGTCTTATGTGTTCCCAGTGAGCTTGATGATCTTGGCTGCTGGCATGTTGTTATTGAAGGGCCTCAAGGAGCAAGGCCGTCTTGGAAGATTTTTTGGAAAAGTTACAATTCGTGATCAGCCTCCCTCAAATACAATTCAGAAAATTATTGCTGTGAAAGAAGCCATACGTGAAATGGAGAAATATATCCAGAATGTGAATGTTGTACTCCTTAAGATACGATCTATCGTTCTTGCGGGGCAACCTCAGGTATGTTGTCTATGGGCATATGCTAAGCTTAGTCCTATGTGAGAATGCATGGGAGTTACAAACTTCCGCATTTTCTAGTATGAAGTGGAGAAATATCTTTCCTTCTGCACTTCTCTCTTGCTCTTTGTTCATGGTCGGGGCCTCAGGGCAGGTTGACAACTAATAAATTATACCATTAAAAAATGCTATTTGAAAGGGTAAAAGCATAAGATAGCAAGAATGTAATATTATTTTGGCATAAAAAATCCCAAATAAAATCATTGTGAGTTCTCATCTATGCTTCAAAAAATGTGAATTTAGGCTAGGAGGACGGGATTTATCTAAGTTGACTTTTACTGATTCTGAAGTGGATCATTAGCTATTATGTTGCAAAAATGTTGTTCTTCAAATTAAAGGCATTACAGACTGGATCTCGATCTGTGCAAGGCCCAGCTTGTGAGGTTGACCTGTCATGAGGTGCCCTAAAACAGCACCTTAGCCATTTTACACCCTAAATCCACAACTGGGGGCCCCACCTCCCACCCATCAACCTGCTCCTTTTTCACACTTGCACATAGTATTATGAGGTTAAAATGCTTTAACTGTTTCTCCTAGGCACCCAAGCAGGACATAAATTTCAGGTTGTGTTCATTTTCGACTTTTCACTTGTGTTTTGCATTCCTTTCCTATTCCATGATCCAAAGGAACACTAAGTGATGCTATAGTGGTATCTTCTCAACTTCTGGTTTTGCTTTGTCTTTCAAAATTCTACTATAATGGTGGAATGGAGTTGGTTCTGAAAACTTAATTACGGCAGTCATAGAAACTCGAACCAAAGAGCTAAGACAATACATGGTGAAATCTGAGTTTGACTTAGTAGATTGAAAGATTAAGACATTTTGTGTAAAGGAAGGTTAAGAAGATAAAATGTATGATTGGATTTGCATTATACCATTCATCATATTGTCGGCTAAAGTGGATCGCTGCGCGTGTGCGTGCGCACCCATCTTTCTTTGCTTATAAATCCAATTGAAATTCTCTACTTAATGTTTTCAGATAACAACAGAGGTTGCTTTGGTGCTGCTGTTGGGTTCAACCATTCTACTTATTGTTCCATTCAAATACATTCTAGCATTTCTCATTTTTGATCTCTTCACAAGGGAGCTTGAGTTTAGAAGGCAAATGGTTTTGAAGTTCATGAGCTTTCTTAAGGAGCGCTGGGATACCGTGCCAGCGGCTCCTGTTGTTGTATTGCCATTTGAAGAAAAAGAATCTCCTGCCGCAATTCGGAAGCAGAAAATGAATCACACGGGGAAATTAGAAAACAACCCGGAGCATTAATTAACCCGAATAGGTTTGATATTGCAGTGATGCTCTCTTTTTCTTCTGTTTTGTTTTTTCCTTTGCGATTTTCTTGATGCATCTTTTTATGTACTCTCCCAGGATTTTACTTCGTTGTTGTTGAAAGAACAAACATGTAAGAATCAATGTATAACGAATCTGAACAATGGATTTAGATTGTTCTTTACATTCATGAGGGCGACAACAGTAAAGCAAAATTGCCAGAACGATGAAAAACATGTATCGAAATTATGAAAATTTTGCGGTTGACAGAATCAAATCAAAACATGACTGGTAAGCTGATAGCTGCTGGCAATGCCGTCACCCAGAGCTTCCACATTTTGGAGAGTGCATCAAGTCTACCATTTGATCCATTACAAGTAAGCTGCCTGTCATGATATGTGCATTCTGTTCGATTCCTAGTCACAACCCAGAAAAGGTTAGCAAATATTTGATATATCCTAGATTTCATGCAGCTAAGATGAAGGTTTCTATATAAGGTTATCAAATCAAATTGTGCTCAACTTTAAAGGCTTGTATGGTACACTACTGAGTCGACAGGATTTTTACTTTTTTATCTTCTTTAATATTATTATATAGTACTGTTCTGAACTAGCAATAAGAAGATTTTGTTTCCATACCTTGAGGAACAAAATGTCACAGTGTAATCCGTGGCACTGCAAGTGATGATACTTGTAGGGTCATCATAAGCAAAGCTATAGGCTGCAGGGCATGCAGTTTTGAATATTCTTGAATAATTTGTAGGCACACATGCTATAGGGGTGGAAAATGCACCCCTGCAGCAATAGTCATCAGTTTTGAATACATTGCACGCACTTTGGCAAGCAATGATCTTATCTTTAGTCTTGGCAGTAAGTTCCGGCGGGCAATTTGGTCGTAAATCGTTGTCACAGCCGGCCGGTTGGCAATTTCCTTTGCCATTAACAGGCTTTACCACTATAGGCAAGTTATACCCATCAACAAGGCTAACGTCGTAATAATCAGTATCTCCAAGGGTAAATTCAGCAATTGAAGCAGGAGGCTGGCCTGGCCCGGTACATTTAAGTTTACTTCCACAGCCACCTGTTTGGCATGTGCCATTTTCATTTTTGTCAAAATTGCAACCTGTACGAGCCCATATCCGACCGTTCCACCCGGATGGGGCTGTAAAGACGGCAGATTGGGTTGGTTTCAAAGCAAAGCCTCCACCAGTGTAGTTGTTGCTTGCAGTTATTCCCGGCCATATGGTCTCTTTGCAGTAATTTATGATGGTAAAATTTGTGCACTTGGACAATCTAATCCCTGTTAACATGCAAAAGAAGAAATAAGTTTTCGAGGGTACCAGCATTTCATTCTCAACCGTCATATTTATAACTAAATTTTATTCTCGATAAATTTGAAGTCGAAAAATATGGAACGCGTGAGTAAATTACCAAATAAGAGGAAATAAAATGTTACCTGATGCTATTACAAAGAAGACAAACCAGAGTGTGAGAACTGTACTGGAAATGGCCATTGCTAACCTTAATAGACTACTTAGTACTGGTTTTTGTTGGTACTAACAAACTGGTAGTGATTGTGTTTATAGTTGCATGTACAAGTGAGTAAATATAATGGAAGTGAGTACAGAACTATAGAGGAATGCGTGTGGAATGGAGTGAATACACAGAAAGTGTGGCCAGCCAGAAATGCTTCCTTTCTTCTCACATAATCAAGGGATTCCTTACCCTCACTCAGCATTTTCCATCTATACAAATCTTTTTGCATAATCTTTTCCTTTTCCCTTTGGTTTTTCAATTTGTTTATTTTGATTCAGTTCAAGAACCAAATTATTAGTGCAACACACACAGTAGGTTAGGAACAAGAAACTATTTATCTTGCTATATTCTTTTTTATAATTTTACCAGTTTGTCTAAGAGAGACTTCTGGAAGATCTTTCAACACTAAGAAATAATTGAAAGCCATTTACCATAGAAATTTCAAGGTCTCAGAGTGGAAAAAATTTAAGACAATTAAGCAGAAATTGACAGAGGAATTGACAGAGGAACTGTTTTACAGGAAGGGTTAAAAAGAGGAAAGATCAATCGATATTCCAAAAAATTATTGTTACAATCATCAAATACCAAATTTGGAAAGCAATGCGCTCATAAATGAATATTGCTAAGTATCATCAATCATACAGTTACACGCTGCCTGTCCTTGATCCCATGACAGGACTTCCACAAGGTTTATCATCAAATACCATGTCCCGATTGGCTTCTATTAAGGGCATGTCCGTGAGGAGCTATATCAAACTACAAAATTGAAGAGCTGATCTCAATTGAATGAAACTTAACCTGCCTCAACTTGTTGCCACCTTTCTCCGAACAATTCTCTTTCGCCGAGCCTTGTGGGGAGGCACTTCACTATCGACGATAGAGTCACTTTGACCTTGTTTAAGTCCAAGAAGTCCTAGCCCAGAAACAATAGCATTCTTGGATATGAACCACTTTGAAGAAGGCTGATTGACTCCTTCAGCTGGTCTACTGTAAGCTTTCTTCAAGAGATCGTCCGAATGAGCCAATGGATCAACCTCCACCCCAAGCCAAGCCAACCTTGATGTCTCTCCTAGTTGGACATTCAGTACCCTGCATGCATTTGAAACTCAGATTTTCTACCATGCGAGCTGCAGCCAACATTGTGAAGTGCCAAAGCATGATTGAAATGCAATAGGAAAGCCGGGTAGGCTCTAAATTACTGGTTTAGTATCAAGGTCTCAAATTTCTCTTGAAGGGGGGCAAACGACCACAGGAAATTATCAAAAGCATAGCCAACAAATTTGGTCTTCACCATTTAAATCAAGCATGCCGTGAGAAAAGAACAGGGTAAACTCACATAAGGAAATCACTTCTGGTGAACAGTTTAAATAACTGAAAATGCTATCTCGTGGAGCGGAAAAATTCCCAAATGCAATTTACAAAGATCAAATACCGAGAAAACATACCTCAGGGCTGTGCTAAAGAACAAAGCTACTCCAATAACATCAAAGTAGCTGGTAACTGCTCTATCGAAACCACACAGCATTTGATATCGTAAATTTGCGTATAGGCCAAGGAAAGCTCCATAACCCAGTGCATTGGTGCTCACAGATGGAATGGTCACAGATAACCTACAAAACCAACAATTGCCAGATTAAATAGTAAAATGTGTTGGCAAGACTAATACATGTACCGTTTACCAAACAAATTTTACCTTCCCTCCTTTTTATAGGCAACAAGGTTGGACACAGCACCCTGTGCAGCTCCGGCAGTGAATCCAACCATACACAACTCTGCAGCTTTGTAGAAAAAAGAATGAAGTCTCTTCTGGAAGTCAAATTCTCTAAGTGGATAGCTCTTCTCAAAGATATTATTTGGGAGTTTTTGCAGTGTGTTCTGCAAATCAAAACGGAAGGTATTTCCATATGAACGACAAGGAGCAAGTGACCAAACAACCATGGCATTGCAAGCTGTCACAGTAAGCACATTGATAAGTGCAAGATCCCATTCCTGCTTTATCCTGCATTGAAGTGACGTGTTTATCACGCTAATAAGACAAGTAAACACACTGTTGTTTTAATTCCTTCCTAACAAAACCCATAAAATGAGACCTCTCTTTGCGATTATTGATTTCCCACCAAACGGAGCAACCAATAGTAGTTGCCTGCTCAAGAAGCAGCCTGTATAAAAAGGCAGGATCTGCAATCATCCTGTACAGACAAAGAAGATTCAGATAAAAAATTGGTAATGTTTCAGAAAGAAGACTGCTCCAAAAAATCTAGTTCTAAACTACTATATTATCTGTAGAAAGAAAATAAAATCAAAATCCATTGCAACAATGCTGCACAGCATACAGATTTAAAAGAGTTAAACACCGCAAGGAACGTCTGTTTACATACTAGCCACAACAAACTAGGATGAATTATCGGAATTTTGGGTCACCATCGGGTCCATTATGGAAACAACTGATTACATACACACTAGGATAAATCCAATTTGTGATAATTACCTTCTTTTTGGCGATTCTTAGTTCAAGTAAAGAGGAAATTGTAAAGAATAAACTTCTTAGAGAGCTACATGGAATAGTCTCATTACAAACATGTCTACATGGAGAGCTTCTGATAACGAAAGAAATAACCAAACCTTCGATCAGGTAAATATAATCAGCCTCTTCATCCAGTGGACTGGATGTTATCATAGCCAAAGTCAATATTGTCGCCCCAAGTTTTCTTCCATACCATTTTGGAACATGAATCTAGAACCACTACCCCCAATGACAAACATAACCCTAAGTAAACTGTTTATAACAGTTCAGGTATATAATTCAAAGTCATTCTCCAAGGCTCAAGAAATGATATGCACCTGCTGAGTTGAAAACCATGCAAGCAGGGTCTCCGTCTTAAGCTTTCTAATTTCAGAAATATAATTACATCTTAACATCAAAATAATTATTGTGCTCTGATCTTGCAACATGTAATTGTGCATTCATATCAAAGTATCGGGTGTCATCACAAACTTCAGCCTTCATACACTAGTAGCATCTAATACACGTCATCCATAAGCAACCAAACTTAATCGTATTAATCTGAAACCAATTCGTCGTAAAATCATACGCTAACGGATCTACAATGAGGGAGAGGAAGGAAGGTAACAGGATTTAGATCCTCAATGTCTACAAGTCAGCATATGGAGGGTCTAAACTTACCTTCCAATAAAAGCCCTAGATATTCCTTGCGGAAGTGCCCGGGCTATGAACCTCTCAGTTGTAGGCCTGGCATGGATTGCCAGAAATCTCACCATTTGAGCAGAGCTGACCAAACCCTGGAGGCAATTGCATATCAGAGTCCAGTCATCAAGTAATTCCACCTAAGAATGTACAAGAAAAAGGTAAAACATTACCATTTCATAAGCTTGACGTAATCCAGCGGGCAAATCCATCATTGTCTTTTGCCACTCATTCAATACAGCGTCAATAAATTTCCGGTCAAACAACTGGCGAAGAATATAAAACATTACTAATCTAAATATATGTTAGATAAAGAATTGGAATAAATCACACAAAGATATAGGCATTGCCATGTAAGTGTGTGGATGTCTCTTGCATCAGTTTGTTACCTCTGGCAGAATAATACGCCGTCTAAACAGTCCACCCTCGTCTCCCTCGTCACCCTCATCAAAGTCATCGAAGTAATCATCATCATCGCCACCATCATCACCCCCGTCACCGCCACCATGACTAAGCCCCTTGCCCATATTACCGCCTCCTCCCCCAGTAGAAAGCTGTCATATTGCCACATCATAAGAAAAGTAACTTATCAAAAGAATTGTCAAATTAAAGCCCTTATCCTAAAGGAAAAGGTAATAAATTTGAAATAAGTTGGGCTGAGAAATGTGGGATGTGCTTAGTTATCATACAGTCTAGTCTGATCAATTCTCCAGACCTACTATAGATACTCCATTTTATAGTACAGTATTATTGACTTCTCATACTTGTACACAAGTGTATACCCACCAGGAGTTACTCCATACTGCAATTTGAAGCAAATGAATGAAAGCTGAAAACTTTTCATGATTATATTTGGTACTTGTTATTATTCCCAAGACTTGAAATCCAACAGATTCACGGTTTTGAATATCATACTCCAAAAGGATGCATAGATTGCTAATGCTCAATATAATACAACACATAACCCCAAGTTGGAATTTGTTTTATGTGATCGATTAGTGGATTAAGAGTATTAGAGGATTATCATAGGCTTGAAATATAAAAAATACAGAAGAAACAAAGAAAATTACAAATTTTCCTACTTAAAACTCGAAGGCCCCAATCCCTGGCCCAAAACACGGATCCTACGGCCTTATTTTCCATGAAGCAAAACTCACATCCCAGAAAAACGGAACTAAAAATTTCAGAAAAATACCAAAGTTCCAAGCAATATCAATGAAAATGACGTCAAATTATCTCCCTAGAAAATATTGAGGTGGAAACAGTATAATCAAAGGGACGATGCACTTCCCTGGAGAAGTTTTAGAACTGCTTCGCCTGTTTAGCAAATAAGATTGTGAAGTTGTTTCTCTAGGTGTTAATTCTAAAACAGCATCGAGTACCTTCAGACAGACACACCAAAACAAAAGGTACAATCTGCCTTTTGATAGTTTCCTTATACAGATTAAGCAGGTAAAAATGGCACAAATTAAAATAAAGAACCTAGCTTCCTTTTATCAATTTCTGCGATAGAAATATGAACCCTTAAATGCACATTTCAATGGCTCCAAAGCAAAATGAAAGTATACACATCATTTTTCGACCACCACAATTATCAATACATGTACATAAAAATACCTCTGGACTAGACTTCGTTTGCTTTTGCGTCAAATCGAGCTTCGATTTTTCCAAAGTAACAGCACCAAGAGCGCCGTACTGCCCTCCCTTCATAACGGGCCCGAAGTCCAGAGAACCAGAAGGCGAAGGCGATGGAACATCAGGAGCAGGCGAAGCCTGAAAACACCGCTCGAGGGCAGCAATAGCATCACCGTCAACCACCGCCGAGGAGGCCTTTATTGTGAAAGAAGACTTACGAAGCTTACCAGGGACAGGAGGAGCCACCGGTGGCCTGTGAAGGCCGGTTGGCAACAAGGGTTTGGACGATAAGGTTTTGGTGATAGGAGCCAAGGGCATAATTTGCACTATTTGGAACACCATGTGAGACATTTTTGGTACAGAATTTCTTGGATTAAAATTCAGGGTTCAGAATGTCATAGAGAAATTTGTATGGGGAAATGGAGACCTTTCTTTTTCCGTTTCCTCTCTCAGAACGAGAGGGTAAAAAGACGGAAACTAGGGGTGAGGTTGGGGTTAAGGTTTGGATGGGACTACGAAGGTGGGTTGGGTGGTGTTTCGATAAACCCAATATTTCTTTTTACATTATTCAAATAAAATGATAATATAATATAATGAAAAATGATAATATTTAGCCCATATTTGGTACTGATTAAAATCAAATTTTAATCTAAATCAAAGTCAAACAATCAGCCTCTGTTTGGTACACATTATTTTTTTCTTTCTCATTTTTCTACTCATTTTCAACAACACATTCTTCAATAAAATAATATTTTCCATGACGTCAATAATTTTTCCTTCTTTTTCAACCACTCCATTAATCTACTGTTCCAAAATACATTCTTCCAAAATAATGTGTGTCATTAAATTTTGGAAAATAAGACTAAAGAATAAGCCCTTGTTTCAACCCCTATTTTATCAAAAACTCTTTTTTTTTTTTTTTCAAAACTCATTTTCAATCACACATTCTTCGATAAAATAATATTTTCAATCACATCAATAATTTTTCTTTCTTTTTTAACCACACATTCTCCATCAATCTACTATTCCAGAATACATTTTTTTCAAAATAAGGTGGATCAAACACACCCTCAATATTAATCACATATTTTATTGGTCTCACAACTTTTCAACCGCACATTCCATCAACTTTTATTAAAATTTATTGAAAATCTAATTTTAATCTCCATCAAATAACTCCTTAATTTTATGCGACTTGACGACAATTTATTCCCTTCAATATCAATTATTTAGTCCATATTGTTTGGTAGATAATTTTTTAGATGTCTCTAATATGGAGAATAGCAAGTATAATTTAAATTGGGCTTCAAAATTTTGATACGAGGTTTAGGCCAGATGTTGTTAAATGTTGAATAAGGCTGGTTTCTTCCGGCTTTATTTGTAACAGGCTAGAAGCCCAGAGATTAAAAGTAGTGGCCCAGATATTTGGGCTCCGTTTGACCCTGATTTGGTGCACCATGTAATTGGAATTAATTTAGGGATGTTTTTTTCACCCATATATTTAAAACCAAACTATTTTCAAAGAATATGTTGAACTTTCTTAATTATGAAAAACTGTTATACCGGAGCAGGTGAACGCAGAGACTAAAGGTCGCAAGTTTCGAATTCTCCGTCAACACTTCTTCGGTCGAACATGTCGCACCGGACTTGTCTAGTGCAGTTTTTCTCTCATGTGTGGTTTGCAGCTACTGCACATGAAGCGAGATTTACCCAATGTGTACTCATGAGTAGCGCTGCGGGTTCCTACATAAAAAAAAAAGAAAAAAAAAACGGTTACACTTTTCACAACATAACACATGTTGAACTTTTTTGTAACATTGTAAAAAATCGATTTATGTCGTCGCCACCAACATCTATGCCATTACACAAAGTGTAATGCTCATAATATACAGTCATACTCCGTCATCGCTATTAAAGTTGATGTCATTACACAAAGTATAACGCTTGTGACAAACTGTTTTACCACCATCGCTGAAGCCATTACGTAAATTGTAACGTGTGTAACACGTTGCATTATGATACTAAGAAGCAAAAATAACTCACAAAACCATAACATTTCTAATTGTTGCACCACCATTGTAACATTCCCCGTCACTAAGAAATCACAAAGTCCTAACATTCTTGACTGTTGCCCATCTCCCCAACCACAAGTGCACCTCCATCCAGGAGAATCCCTCACCCACTACAAAAAAAAAAAAAAAATCAATATCATGAATTTGGAGAAGAATAAGGTGATGCAAGATCGCACAATGTTGGTCGGTGGTCGGCTAAGTAGAGTTTGAGTTGTGATCACCGGTGGACACAAGAGGTGGCATGAGGTGTCACCAGGGGCGGACGTAGAACTTTGAAGTTAGGGAGGTACAATCGAACTTGAAAAGAAGTCGGGAGAAAATTTACGTCCAAAAAAATCATGCCCCATTTAATTTACATCCGAAAATTTACATGGAATATGATTATTTCAAATGTAAAATTTTGAAAATTTTTGATGTCATATTTCATATAAATTTCCTAATAAAATGATGAAAATTACATTGAGAAATTTGTATCGCAAAAATAATAAATGTTAATGAAATAATTGATTTTTTTTAATGTGATTTAGACATCTTTCTTTAAAACTCACGTTTAACGTATTTTTATTTATTTTCGATATCTGATTGAACTATTCGATATGCACATAATGTAGTTCTCGAAATAAACTTTGAGGTGATATAAGCAATTTGTAAATTCGATTAGCGTACGATCGTCGGAGAATTTTTAAAATTAGCATGTTATCGAAATTCAAATTTATTGTAATTTTGTCCTTATTTGGTGGAGATTAAAATCATTTTTTTAGTAAATTTTGATAAAAGTTAAACATTTATGGATTTTATAAAATATGTTATTAAAATTAATTGTTAACTTTGATTTAGATTAAAATTTAGATTTCGATTTATACTAAACATAAAAAAATATGAAAAGTTGGGGGGCACTTGCCCCCCAGGACCCCTCGGGTCCGCCCATGGGTGTCACATGACCCTCTAACTTCTAAGCCAAAAAATTGATTTTTTGTTTTTGTGTTTTTTCTGCCTTGGAAAATTGTTCATTTTTTTAGAAAAAATGGAGATTCAAGATGAAGTGGGATACGTCTACATTTGTCCAATATTGTTTAATGCAACACCACTTATCGTTCAAAATGTTGGTTTCACCGAAAATCCTATATAATCTAGTTCATTGGGTGTATATTCTATTTGGTTTTTATTCTCTTGCATTTTACTAAGAGTTTATTTGATTGACTTTATTTTTCATGAACAATGTTATTTTTTCACCCAAATTTTTACTTTTTTGCTGTTTGATTGACCTTTTTTCATGAAAAATATTTTTCAACTTTTTGTCATGTGACCATATTTTCAACAAAGACAAGGAAAGTATTTTCTTTGAGGAGATGCGATTTTTATTTTTCAAGTAATTCACTATCTCTTATCTATCGCATCTCTCTTATCTATTCATCAATAAAAAATTAACAAATATAATATTTTCTAAATTGAAAATTATATCAAACAACTTATTTAATTAATAGTTTATATACAAATAAATTATAGGCAATTAAATTGCCTATAATTTACTTTCCATGATAATTTAATGCTCGCAATGAAACGTATTCTAAAATATTTTCAATTTAAGCAAAAATTATGCTAAAAGTCAAGATGTTACTTCCAAATTTGTAA
>CAIGRP010094423.1:0-17279 GCA_903798385.1 Fraxinus cuspidata | reverse complement strand
TTAACATAAAATAAGGTTTGAATTCATATATTAAATTTTCAGAAATGCACACATATACATCTAGTTCATTGCTCAAATGGGATACTATAAATTTTTTAGAAAAAAGTGACAAAATGACACTTTTTCATAGAAAAGTGACATGATTCACATTCTCATTAAGCAAACACTTGCATGCATCAATGTAATTGATTCAAAATTTTCCTTTTCATACGTATTAACATAAAATAAGGTTTGATTTCGTATATTCAAATTTTCAAAACGCACATGTATGCATCGAATTAATTGTTCCATGAGATACTGTGACTCTTTTTTTTTTTTTTTAAGAAAAGTGACAGAATATCACATTTTTCATTGAAAAGTAACAAAATTCACATTCTCTTTGTGTCAAACACCTTACATGCATCAATGATTCAAAATTTTCTTTTTCATATGTATTGCCATAAAACGGGGATTGAATTGGTATGTCAAATTTTCAAAAATGCATATGCTTGCATCTAGTTAATTGCTTCACGGATATAGTGTAACTTTTTTTAGAAAAGTGACAAAATTCACATTCTACTTTTGTCAAACACCTTACTTGCTTCAATGATTTAATTGGTTTAAAACTAATTTTTCATATGTATTGACACAATCCATTTTCTCTGAAATCTAACAATGTTATTTTCAAACATTCTTCCAATCACAATAACAAAATTATCAAAAAGAAACTTCATAAATATTAATTATTTAGTTGGAAATTGATAATTATTGTTGTTACTTATAATCTATGCAAAGAGATTACTAAACAAACATAAAATAACAAAATGGGAGAACTAGTTAAACAAGAAGCCAAAAACGTTTAAAAAAAAAATTTGTAATTTTGTTTGTGCATATAGGAAGATTTTCTCTATCTTTTTCCAAAACTTTCAATGTTGAAATGGTCTTGATTTTTTTCATTGTTTTGAATAATGAATGAATTTGTGGATGGTTTCTTCTTTCTTATTCCAATTTTCCCTTGATTTTCCTAGTTTGGAGGCTGGTTTTTGTGATAGCCGTTATTTTTAGGTTTGATCGTATTTTGTACGTCTAAATATACTTAATTACCATTTAATCCAATTTTATCATATTTTTTCAAAACTCCCCAAAATATAGGGTATTTGTGTAAGTACCCCTATTTAGATTGGGCCAGCTTGGCCCAATTAAAACGTCTATGAGGCCTTAAAAGAAGTGGTAGTTACACCAAAGAACAAATTACAAAAATACAACTAAAAAGAAGGGATTTTTTGAAAAGCATTATAAGAATAAATTTTAATTGAATACCGAATGTACAGACAAACACCACAGTCACGCTAATCTTCTTCAACCCTCCATCAAATCCAAAATTGATTCAATTCAAATTCAATTGATTCAGGTATTATGATTAAAAAAATTTATTCTTTATTATTTTTATTCATCACATTATAAGTTTAAGTGCAAATTCTCAATAATAATGCCATCCCTTAATCCAATTTCATTCTCCAGTTGTCATTAATTACAAGTTCAATTGTTCAAATAAATTACCAACACAATCTACTTCCCAAAAATTACTTCAATTTTAATATGAATTTGAGATTTATGAGGTTTGTGTTAGTATAAATGAAAATTCAACTTTGAATCAGTGATGGTGAGTATATATGTTCAACTTTGGAGCAATTAAAAAGATACATACAAGTAAAATATATAAATATAATTATGAATTAAGGTTTTGCCTTAGAAAATGATATGTTGTTACACTTTTTGAAAAGAAGAAAAGTGCTAAAATGTAACATCCAATTGATCAAAACAATGACAATTTGCAATACTATAATACATTTTTCATTTTTAAATATGCCCAAAAATATGGCTCAAATGAACCCTTTTCGTTTACATTTATTTTATTTTAAAAACATAAATTCTTCCATTTTTATTAATTAAACCCAATTCAAAAGAAAAGGAAATAAGTTATTTTAAATTTTTCATGTAAAAGAAAATCTACTTATTATACATTCATTTTATTTATAAAAAAATTAATTAAACCCAATCAAAAAGGAAAGGAAAACTTTTATTTTAAGATTTTTCACGATCTATATCTTGTTTTGAATGTAAATTTGATATTTAATCTAAAATAAATGCTATGAATAATATACTTAAGAGGGTATATTCAATTGAAATTTTTAAAAAAAAATTGGGGTTTAAAAAATTTAAGTATATTTAATGTAAATTTTTAAAGATTTTCTAAAAATATTGATGTATTCAATCGAGAAAATTCTTCAAAAGTCATGGTGTATTCAATTAACACTTTGTAAAAGTCTCTATAACTTTTGGGGTATTTAAATTGTTAATGATTTTTTAAAACTTTTATAATAGTCTCTAAAGCACTCATATTTACGCGTAAAGTACTAAAATAAAATCTCAAAAAGTCTCTCATTCATCCTATTATTTTGGGAGACTTTCAAACAAAAAAAATTAATATGTATTTTTTATTTATTTCAATATTTCTCTTTCTTTTTCCTCTGGCTATATGTGTTTTTTTTTTTTTTCTTTCTCTCTCTTATATTTTTTTATTTCTATTTTCTATGAAAAAATAAATTTGTAACTAAAGATTCTTATAACTTTTTCCTTTTTCATCATTTTTATAAAAAATATCTATTTTTTAATTAAAAATTATAAGATTTTATATAAAAAGAATTAATCTATAATTGAATTTAAATATATTGATTTCTTGTTTACTTTTTAAAGGCATCATATTGATTATTATTTATTTAATTAAAGGGACTAATATTTTTATTCTTTTGAAAATATGTTTTATTATATGGAGAGGGGAAAGGGAAATGTGTGAACCACCAACTAGTACGTGAGAATTTCACACTATTGTTTTAGACTCACGTAAATTCTATTTTAAATGAAAGTCTTTAAAAATCTTTTGAATCTTACAAAGTTTATAAACATTTTAAATTGAAGTCTATAACAGTTTACGAAAGACTTATATTAATTCCATACAAATTCATAAAAAGCCTACGAAATCCACATAAGTCATCATTTAAAAAAAGTCCATAAAAGTTTTCCAAAATCTCAATTGAATACACACCCTCTTAAGAAAATTTTAAGAAAAAACAAAAATTATTTGTAAAGACTTCTCATGTACAAGAAAAACTACTTAATTTACATTCCTTTTATTTTAAAAATATTCCAATCCGAAACAAAAATAAAACTTTTCTTTTAAGATTTTTCACTTTCTGTTTTGAATATAATTTTGGTTATTATTCTAAAACAAATGCTAAAACTCATTTACTAAGAAAAATATTATTTTTAGACTTTTCATGTAATAAAGCTAAATGAACTTTTATTTCCAACAAATTCTATACATAATTTATTATTATTATATTTTAGAAAACTGCATTCTGACATATAGCAAATTCAAATGACAAATGATAAAGTATGAAAATGTTTTTAGAAATTACCCCAAACTTATCAAACTAGAAAGAAGCTAAGGAGTTAAAGTGAATTCAAATCCGTAAAAAACATTAAAATCTTAAGCTAGGCATACCCCATTTTTCATGTATCTAAGAGTCCTCTAACTTCGCCTATTAATTCGTGGGGATGTAAGATCTTGAATTGTCTTTCGTTATAGCCAACCTTCGCCAACCAATATGCAAATGTCTCTCTCTAACTCTCCATATTTGAGAGCGATTCGTTTGTTTTTGCCAATAGGGAATTCAATTTTGTCTCTTGTACTATGTCGAATAACTGTTTTTTTTTTTTTTTTACACCCCGTCTAAGACCGCTTATGTGTAGAAATCCTGGTCTGAAAATAGTGTTATTAAAATCATTGAATAAAAATTTGTCATTTCACATAATGTCAAACTTGATGCACATGTAGAATGATTGAAGTGAATTTCCTTTCAATGTGGTTTTGTACAATCTGTGGCACATAAAGACATCTCGCAGAGAGTAAGTTTGGTAAGATGTTAGGTGTTTATAAATACTTTGATTAAAAAGCATATTTATCAAATTAGTTTTTATATCACACATCTCGTAAGATTCACAAATATTACTCAATTCTCTATCACAAATTTGTCCTTATCTAAAAATACTCATGTTCAAACATCTTGTGAGACTTGCGATAATTTATCGCATTCCTTCTAAAAGTTACTAACAATCAATTTCTTATTAGAATTTATGCATGGGAACTCTTCTTAATGTACCGAATCATGCGCTTCTAGTTCAATACGAAATCTATACATATTCTCAATCGCAAACCAAAAAATAAAAAACAAAAGAAAAAAGGATTGATGGATAGAAAATTGCTCACAATTAAGGAGGAAATCAAAGATTTTACAAAGACAATTTCTTTTAGAAATTACCAGTTCCACCAAATAAGAAGCTGCTTTCTTGTAGAGTAGGATATTTAATTACAGCATTAATGAGTTAATTGTTTGAGAACAAGGGGGTGTACTATGATTTATGACCACCGTTCATTGCCGCCGTCAAATGGCCAGCATAAGCTCCGGCAATGACCGTTTGCCGACGGCTTTAGGGTGGCTCTCCCACAACAAAATTGAACTCAAACAGCTTCTAAAATCTGTGACAGTCAGCCAAGTATTGAAGTATTCTCTAAACTGAGTAATTAAGCCATCTTTTAAAGACCAAACATGCACCCAGTAAACCTGGGCTCCTTCCCACCCTTCCACAATTACACAGTCATCGATGGCATCAATGCTACGAGGCTCAAACTTGAATGCCGATGGAGACGATATTCCGGTCAGCATTTTCATCATATGGTGACAGTTTTGTGGGCCGTGGAACCACCATTCTAGGTCACTAGTAACAACTCCGGCAACCGTGGCAGCATCGCCGGTTGCTACTGCCTTGTAAAGGGCATTAACTGTTGCCTTGTTCAAATTTTCAGGCCCCACCACCGTTGTATCGACATTCTTGGCATCCATTTGAGACGAAATGTAGGAGAAAGAATAGAATGACAAGTTTTTCTTGCATGGTAAGGCCAAGAGGGAAGCTTTTTATATCGAAAATTCCAAGAGAGAATGGACCCACTAATATAAATTGTAAAATGACATAAAATGGCCCGTTTTAAATTTTAATTTAATAATATGAGGTCTACTTTGGTACTGTTATGCAACTTAAAATTTTGGAAAATACAATGAAAAAAATAGTTAGGACTGGTACCAAATAACTCTATGATTCAATCAGTTCCATTTTCAAGGGAAAAGATTGCTAATTTTAATGAATTTTAAAATGTTTCTTCCGTGGCTGTCCAATTCAAATTATACCTTCGGGCAAAATTATAGAGTTCATTTATTACGTTGCTACTCATTACAAAAATCATCTCTTTTACACATAATGCGAACTAACTTACATATATTACATATGCGTGTATATATTGTAAATCAACTTATATATGCAAGATGTCAAATAAAAAAGGGTTAAAACTAAATAAATTAAATAAATAATTCTTTTTTTCTTTTTTGGATAGTTTCGAAATGTGCTATCAGACGAAGTCATTGTACAATCATTGGAGCATTTAAGAATTCCAGTTGGATCCAACCTGGAGCCACTCGTGTGCACACTGTTTAGACATTCTTTGAAACCAGCTAAGAAACAAGACATTATTATCTGAGTGTATAATGAATTGAATGTTGAAAATGAATGCCCTATGGACGGAAGTGGGCACAAGGGAAAGGCCAATTATTTGTGGGATCTTAATTTTGAGAATTCTTGTCTGAAATAATTTATGAGGGATCCCTACGATGAGATTTGAATGTATATATCCTCTTGTTTAAAAGCTTTAAATCGTAATTCCATTTTTGTTTTAACCAGTACTTCAACTTGATAAGCACGAAGATAATCACGATTCTCTACCATAAGAAATGAAGTTCAAACTGCAGGGAACTTGAGGGGTTATCTACTGCGTAATTTAGGTCTACTCGTTCATCACCAATCACAGCCACAAGAACACCAAAAATGAAATTAATGAGTTAAGTTCAGTCCTTTTCTATGCCAATAGTAAAGAGGATCCCGAGGTATGCAATTATTAGGTAGTCGGCACCAATATATTGATCAAAGTAAGCACACGCGTATACCGATTCTTAATTGGAGCATGCAATAGTAGGTAAATGCTCTTCAACAGATATTAAGTTTTAGTGTGGGTCCATTTATAGAGATGAAAAAATAACTCGATATCTTATACTATCTATCATTTGCGTATTTAAGTGAGGATAAATTTATTTATGGAAATTTGGTAATTGGTATGTGTAAATAGTCAAAAGAGAAAACATTTCATGTTTGCGAATATGTCTTCCAATTGGGGTAAATTAGATTTTAGTTAGTTTGGTTGTTCTATAAAAGTAGTATTGTAGAGAGAGCTTGGATAAAGAAAAATGGAGAAGATTTTATTTTTTGTCATAATTGTTAGTTATCGATGTTATATGAATCCACTTGAGAACCATGTAGCATAGATAGGGTCTAGCCGAGAAGACTAGTCAAAATTATGACAAGTGTGACTTACTTCACGACAATGACACCATCAAACGACACACAACAATAATCCGATAACATAGAGATTCCATCTTCGAAAATAACTCCTCTGCTAGTCGATGTAATGATATCATCTACTTTAAGTCAAGCCAACGTAGAGGCTAGCATTCTCACCAGCTTTGTAGAAAATAACAACAAAAGATTCCATCTAAGATTGATACTCAACAGTACAACTTGTATAAATTATGTTATAGTCCTGTAGAATTTCTCCCTTACGTCTCTCTTAAATTTCAGAGATTTAACATTGTGACTTTGTGTGATACTGCATCAAAGGCATGACTTGTGACTGAGACAAGAAAGTGTAAACACTAACACGTAAACCTTCACCCTAGTTCGCTCCCTTCTATGAATATAGTGTGTCTGATGTCTTTAAGAGGTTCAAGTCATACTTGTAAAAGTCAAATACTCTTCTCAATTTATTTTCCAAGAGCTAAAACACACCAAATTGTCTTCGCTGCGATCATCAACTCAATTGTAGACGAACCATCATTCTAGCTATATTCAAATTTAACCGAGTCTTTGACTCATTATATTGACATGATATTTCTTAATAATCTTTAAATCTAGTCACACTCGTGATGCAATATTACCATTTTAAGGGATAACTGGATTAATATTTAACATCAAACATTGCTTAATTAACGTGAAAACTTGTTTCAATACCTTTTGCTACGTCAAAAGGCCCATTTTTTAACAACAGTCGTCAGTGCTTGCTCACTTTTGATTTTGAATGAGATTATAGTGAATGTTTAAGCATTAAACATAAATAAATATTTATATAGAGATTCTCATTCTACTGAAAAAGTTGCTTTTTAGATGGAGTGGAACTTTACTTGTTTGCATAATTCTTAACTTATAATTACACTACTTCAAATAGAATCATCTACTTTTCTTTAGAACTTGAAAGTCATTTGTGTCATAATTGCACGAGAATCAAATTTGAATAATTTTATACTATATAGTTCACACGACAACTTTTCTCTTCTCTTAGCTCGCGTATATTAAATTAAGGGATAATATCAAAATATTATGCCACAGAGAACACAAGCTTAGCCTTGTAAAGTGATTTGGATCATCCGGTCCAATTAAGTTAGGCTCATGTTTAAAAACACCCTAATCACTTACCACATATTTTTATTTTTCTTTTAAATTTAAATCATTTATAAATACTTTTCAAACATGCTTTAGTCAACTATATTTAACTTTTGAGATTTTAGTTTAAAGGATCAACCTAGTCATATTTAATTGATGTGAATTTTTTTCTAAACATGCCTAATTAAATGGTGGTTCATTTGAGACATTAATTTTGAAATTTAATTATTTCTTTTTCGAAAATGAAATTTAACTATTTCATTTTAAGTTGTGGATTGATAGAATAGCTCGTTGAGCTAGAATGTATTTTGTAGTAGTGATTTTTGGAGAATGTGTGCCCCTATTTGATAGAAACTAAAATCAAGATTTTCATTCGATCAAAGTCAACAATTAGTTTTAATTTCATTTTATGCGTCTCACTTCAACCACACAATTCATCAACTTCTATAAAAATTTACTAAAATTTGATTTTAATCCACACCAAACATATGTGTAGTTATAAAATTAGAAACAAAATTGGGTTTACTGTAAAATTTTCTTAATCTAGAGATTGAAAATGAGTTTCAAAAAAATGGGTGGGCTATGTAAATAAGTACTTAAAATATTTAATAATATGCATTTTTTTGATATTGGAATTTAATCCAGAGAAGCTAGCTACACATAAAATTTGAATAAAATCTCTTTCGTCGTTAGAATGTTGGCAAGCACGTCAAAACGTGAATCATTTTGAATTATATAAAAAGTAGCTAGTGGCTACTACTTTTGCACTAATCTAGAAGACTAAGCCCCGGTTTGGCACTCATTCTATTTAATTTTTTCTATTTCTTCATTTCAACCACACATTCTCCAAATAAATAATATTACACACAAATCTAAAATTTTTCATCACTTTTCCACCACACATTCTCTCATTAATCATTATCCCAAAATTTTTATTCCCATTAAAATAGGTGTTAAACACTCACTAAATTTAACTGTTTCATTTAAGTTGTGGCTTGATAGAATAGCTCGTTGAGCCATATTGAATCTTAAAGTTTTATATAAAATGCAACGTTATACCCCTATTTGACCCTATTTTTGGAAAAAAAAAATGTATTTTGTAATAGTAAGTTTTGGAGAATGTGTAGCCCCTGTTTGATAGAAACTAAAATCAAGATTTTAATTCAAATCAAAGTCAACAATTAATTTTAATTACATTTTATGTAACCCACAACTTTTCAATCATATATTTCTTCAGCTTCTATCAAAATTTACTAAAAATCTGATTTTAATCCCCACCAAACATAAGTGTAGTTATAAAATAAAATAAAAATGGGTGTACTGTAAAATTATCTTATGTAAGAACGTGCGGTTGAAAATAAATTTCGAAAAAAAGGGGCTACATGGGCTATGTAAATAAGTACTTAAAATATTTAATAATAAGCATTATTTTGAGATTGGAATGTAATCTAGAGAAGCTAGCTATACATAAAATTTGAATAAAATCTCTTTCGTTGTTAAAATGTTGGCCACCACGTCAAAACATGAATGATTTTGAATTATATAAAAAGTATCTAGTGGGTAGTACTTTTTCATTAATTTAACTGTTTCATTTAAGTTGTGGATTGATAGAATAGCTCGTTGAGCTATATTGAATCGTAAAATTTTATTTCAAATGTCAACGTTATGCCCCTATTTGATCCTATTTTTTGGAAAAAGATGTATTTTGTAATAGTAATTTTTGGAGAATATGTAGCCCCTATTTGATAGAAATTAAAATCAAGATTTTAATTCAATTAAAGTTAACGATTAATTTTAATCACATTTTATGTGACCCACAACTTTTCAACTACGTATTTCATTAACTTTTATCAAAATCTACTAAAAGTTTGATTTTAATCCCCACCAAACATAAGTGTAGTTATAAAATAAGAAACAAAATTGGGTTTACTGTAAAATTATCTTTATAAAAGAATGTGTGGTTGAAAATATGTTTCGAAAAAAATGGGGCTACATGGGCTATGTAAATAAGTACTTAAAATATTTAATAATGTGCATTATTTTGAGACTGGAATTTAGTATAGAGAAGCGAGCTATACATAAAATTTGAATAAAATCTCTTTCGTCGTTAAAATGTGGGCCAGCATGTTAAAACGTGAATAATTTTGAATTATATAAAAAGTAGCTAGTGGCTAGTACTTTTGCACTAGTCTAGAAGGCTAAATTTAACTGTTTCATTTAAGTTGTGGATTGATAGAATAGCTCGTTGAGCTATATCGAATCTTAAAGTTTTATTTAGGGTGTTTTTTATGGATATTATTAAGAAAAGAATGTATTTTAAATAGTGATATGATGAGAAATATGTGGTTAAAAAGTAATAAAAATTTTGATGTGATCGAAAATATTATTTTATTGAAGAAATTGTGATTGAAAATGAGGTTTAAAAGAATATATTTTAAAAGAATGTGTGTCAAACAAGGGCCTAAAATGTCAACGTAATGCCCCCTATTTGACCCTATTTTTTGGGGAAAAAAAGTATTTTGTAATAGTTATTTTTGAAGAATGTGTAACCCCTATTTGATAGAAACTAAAATCAAGATTTTAATTCAATCAAAGCAAACAATTAATTTTAATGACATTTTATGTGGCCTACAATTTTTTAATCACATATTTCATCGACTTATATCAAAATGTACTAAAAATTCTGATTTTAATCCCCACCAAACATAGGTGTGGTTATAAAATAAGAAATAAAATTGGGTTTACTGTAAAATTATCTTATGAAAGAATGTGTGGTTGAAAATAAGTTTTGAAAAAAAATGGGGCTACATGGGCTATGTAAATAAGTACTTAAAATATTTAATAATGTGCATTATTTTGATATTGGAATTTAATCTAGAGAAGCTAGCTATACATAATGAATAAAATCTCTTTCGTCGTTAAAATGTGGTCCAGCACATTAAAACCTGAATCATTTTGAAAATAAATTTTTAAATAATGTATTTTAAAATAATGTGTGTCAAACAGGGGCTTAAAATGTCACCGTTATGCCCCTATTTGACCCTATTTTTTTTGGGAAAAAAATGTATTTTGTATTAGTGATTTTTGAATAATGTGTGGCCACTATTTGATAGAAACTAAAATCAAGGTTTTTATTCAATCAAAGTTAACAATTAATTTTAATCATATTTTATGTGACCCACAACTTTTCAACCGCACATTTCATCAATTTTTATCAAAATTTACTAAAAGTTTGATTTTAATTCCCACCAAACATAGGTGTAGTTATAAAATAAGAAACAAAATTGGGTTTACTGTAAAATTATCTTATGGAAGAATGTGTGGTTGAAAATAAGTTTCAAAAAAAATGAGGCTACATGGGCTACGTAAATAAGTACTTAAAATATTTAATAATGTGCATTAATTAGAGACTTAAATTTAATCTAGAGAAGCCAGCTATACATAAAATTTGAATAAAATCTCTTTCGTCGTTAAAATGTGGGCCAGCACGTTAAAACGTGGATCATTTTGAATTATATAAAAAGTAGCTAGTGGCTAGTACTTTTGCACTAGTCTAGAAGACTAAATTTAACTGTTTCATTTAAGTGTGGATTGATAGAATAGCTCGTTGAGCTATACTGAATCTTAAAGTTTTATTTAGGGTGTGTTTGATGAATATTATTGAGAAATGAATGTATTTTAAACAGTGATATGATGAAAAATATGTGGTTAAAGAGTAATAAAAATTTTGATATGATAGAAAATATTATTTTATTCAAGAATTTTGAAATAGCGTATTTTGAAAGAATGTGTATCAAACAAGGGCTTCAAATATCAGCGTTATGCCCCTATTTGACCCTATTTTTTGGCCAAAAAAAAAATATTTTTTGTAATAGTTGTTTTGAAGAATGTGTAGCCCTTATTTGATAGAAACTAAAATCGAGATTTTAATTCAAATCAAAATCAACAATTAATTTTAATGACATTTATGTGATCTACAATTTTCAATCACATATTTCATCGACTTATATCAAAATGTACCAAAAAATCTGATTTTAATTCCCACCAAACATAGGCGTAGTTATAAAATAAGAAAAAAATATATATATTGAATTTACTGTAAAATTATCTTATGGAATAATGTGTGATTGAAAATGAGTTTCGAAAAAATGGGAGCTGTATGGACTATGTAAATAAGTACTCAAAATATTTAATAATGTGCATTACGCCCCACGACTTCCCCACCCACCCCGCCCCGCCTTAGTCGGGGTGGGGTGGGGTGGGGTGGGGTGGGGTGGGCTTGGCGGGGCTTGGCTCCTGCCCCGTTTATTTATTTATTTATTTTCAGTTAATTTTGTTTTATATAGTTTATTAATTTTTTTATTCTTGGCAGGGGCGAGGCGGGCCCCGCCTCGTGCCCCGAGATGGGCGCCCCACCAACTTGTTCTGGGCGGAGTGGGGTAAATTGCCATCTCTAAAGCTAGATATACATAAAATTTGAATAAAATCTCTTCCGTCGTTAAAAAGTGGGCCACCACGTCAAAACGTGAATCATTTTGAATTATATAAAAAGTAGCTAGTGACTAGTACTTTTTCGTTAATTTAACTGTTTCATTTAAGTTGTGGATTGATAGAATAGCTCGTTGAGCTATATTGAATCGTAAAATTTTATTTAAAATGTCAACGTTATGGGCCTATTTTTTTGGGAAAAAAATGTAATTTGTAATAGTGATTTTTGGAGAATGTGTAGCTCTTATTTGATCGAAACTAATCAAGATTTTAATTTAAATCAAAGTCAATAATTAATTTTAATCACATTTTATGTGACTCACAACTTTTCAGTCATACATGTCATCAATTTATATCAAAATGTACTAAAAAATCTAATTTTAACTCTCACCAAGCATAGGTATAGTTATAAAATAAGAAAAAAAAATTGGGTTTACTGTAAAATTATCTTATGAAAGAATGTGTGGTTGAAAATAAGTTTCGAAAAAATGGGGCTACATGGGCTATGTAAATAAGTACTTAAATATATTTAATAATGTGCATTATCTTGAGATTGGAATTTAATCTAGAGAAGCTAGTTATACATAAAATTTGAATAAAATCTCTTTCGTCGTTAAATTGTGGGCCAATACATCAGAAGTGAATCATTTTGAATTATATAAAAAGTAGCTAGTGGCTAGTACTTTTGCACTAATCTAGAAGCCTATGGCTTTACACACATCATGGGTCAATTTTAAAAATCTTATGAAAATGGAAAGAAACTAAAAATATATAGCTTAATACATTGGTAGAGAACTAAGCTCATTAGTTTTTAATGACTGTGTTTCAGTAGGTAAGAAATTAAAGGGCATTATATTATAATCACGATACTGAATTTGTTACATATGTAATTCGTGTAGAGTTGTTTACAATTTCCCAATCAACATTGACCCATAGTCTTAAACCAATTTAAATCTCCGCCATGCCTACAACTTCAAATATCATATCTCATTGACAAAAAAAAAGTAGAACAAGAGCAGTTGGGACCCTAGAGGGTCGTCCAACAAGCCACCTTGGACAAACTTCGGTGTATGCTATTCAAAACAAGGTACTCATTTCCAAAAATGTTAAACCATCATCATGGGTCCGAAGCCTCGAACAAAGTTTGATTTCAAATTACAAAGTTCCAATAATTTGACTATGGCAGGTACATACACATGGGCGGAATGAGAAATGTCAAGCCGATGTTGGATTCCTCACCTACTCATAGACTTCAACCAGTAAACAACGTACGCTCATTAAAATTGACGAGATCTTCGGCTGTTGGTATTAAAAGAACTTGAAATAACATTAAAAACCAAATCAAATAAAATCATTAATACATATCAGTGAAGTCAAACATTAGTTTCTGCTACAAATTTACACAATTTCTAGAGGTAGTAACACCACCATCCACAACCAGATTATGACCACTCACATATCTGGATTCATCACTTGCAAGATAAAGCGCAGCCTCTGCAATATCTTTAGCCTTCAATGTTGGACCTTTCAAATTGGCCAAACTCCTCACAAATTCCTCAGTTTTTTCCACTTCTTGTTCATGAATCTCGTCTTGTTCTTCGTCATCATCAAATCTTCTCCAAGCGTTTATAAGCATTGAAGTAGCCACGCCGAATGGAGAAATGCAATTAACCCTAATCCCATTTCTGCCCAATTCACAAGCAGCATTTTTTGTTAGCCCAACAATGGCGTGCTTTGAAGCAGTATAAGCATGCGGACCGAGCCCGCCCATCACTCCGGCTACACTCGAGGTCGATATAATGCATCCAGCTCCTCTTGGAATCATTGCACGGGCCGCGTGCTTCATCCCTAGCGCCACTCCGCGCACGTTCACATTCATCACACGATCGAATTCATTAACATCAAAATCGACAATGCTTTTGTGCTTCGATTGGTTTCCAAGGACACCTGCATTGTTGAAGAGGATATCGAGCTTTCCAAAACGTGAAACTGTTGAATCGATTAAATTCTCGACGTCTTGTTCAAGGCTCACGTCGCAATGTATGAATGAAACTGAAGGGCCTAGTGAATTTGCCAATGCATTTCCAGCTATATCCTCGACATCTGCAACGACCACTTTGGCACCGTGCCTTGCAAAGAGTCGAACTGTTGCCTCGCCTATCCCTCTAGCTCCACCTGTCACAATTGCAATCTTCCCCTCTAACCTGTTTATGTTAAGAGTTCAGCTTTAATCCCGGGGAATAGAAGATACGAAATTAAGCGACACACAAGATAAATCAGGTCGTTCTCAATGTAAACCATAGACAACGAGATTAAAAAAAAAAAAATTGTACCTTTTGATGGAGAGAGAAGTGGTTTCCTTTCCCGGAAATTGAAGTTCTGAAAAGGTCATCTCAGTCATAACTTGGGCGGGCATGGTTGGATTAAGAGGGAAGAAAATGTGGGTGTTGGGGTGAAAGTTGATTCAGCAAGAAATGGAATGGAATAAATTTTTTATGAATGATAGACGAAATTTATAGATGGGGTGAAGGATTTGGTGAGTGGGAATTACGTGGGGCAGTGTGTGATTCGATCCTTAAAGTTCAAGGCAATTTCCTTGACAATTCCTCTTATCCAAAGGTCACTTGTCCCTCACTACTCAAACACTCACGCCCTTTACACTTTCCAACTTTGATACAGGTTTTCAACGCCACCTCCAGCTTTTTAGGGATATATTCATGCATCATGTCGAACTTAGGGCGGCTTTTGGAAAATGAAAAGTTGTTTTTGAAATAACACCTTTGATCAAGATTAAAATCAGATTTTTAGTAGATTTTGTTAAATTGATTATTACCCTCCAGCTTCTCAAGGATATATGCATCATGTTGAACTTAGGGCAGCTTTTGGAAAATGAAAAGTTGTTTTTGAAATAACATCTTTGATTGAGATTAAAATCAAATTTTAAGTAGATTTTGTTGGAGTTGATGAAATGTAGATATAACTTCCTTAATAATCTCTTTCATAAAAAAATAGTAGATCTGCCCATTTGGATACAATTTATAAAATAATTTATAAATTTAATCAAAGTAAAACATTAATTTCAATTATACATTCATAACTAAGACTCGTTATTATTCTGGAGAACTAATTTTTTTTTATTTATAAATATGTCATTATCTTAGGTTTTTAACAGTTGACATGGGATTAAAAATATATCTTTATGTATGCAGTGATGAATAGTGCTTGGTACTATTTAGCAAACAATTCACAAACAGTACTACTTTCTCTAATTTAGATTTTCCTGGATTTTATGGACTAAATCCTCTCGACAGAATCCTTAATAGGCTTAGCCACATGGTCTATGTAAGATCCAATATATAGATTCGACAGGATCAAAAGGTTAAAGCGGGTGAGAAATGCATTCATTATTGAATGATGAAAATGAAACTATTTATTTAAGTTTTATAGAATTTATTGTTGGTTGTGCCAGCATGCTAACAACCTGTCATTGGTGTATATATATAAGATTTACGTAAGTTTTCAAGATTTGGGGAAGATCCTAGTTAGCTGGAGTATAAGATACGAGAGATCTTCCAATAAAGTAGTACATTGTTGTATAAGTTGTTAATTTTATATACAAAATAAAAATTGGTTCAATTTATTATTGTAAATATATTTGGGTAAACCTTATCCTCCATAGACCATAAGTGAAGCATTTATGTAAAAATAATAAATGTGCCAGAGATAGCAATGGGGTGAGGAATCCCCGACCCGGATCAGCTTCGAATATGGGATGGGCATCATGGTCCTTCTCCCAATGCCCGTCCCGTTTAATTTTGGAAAAAAATCATCAAAGACAATTTTAAGAGTGCATCATATTCATAAATTAAAAAATAAATGGGATTGAACAAGGATTAGGCCCATCCAAGCTTAAGCGGGATGGGACAGGTAAATCCCCTGCTCGGGAACTAGGAATGGGGTTTCCTTTTCAAATATGTCTCGTTGTCATTCCTAATATGGACACAACGACGGATAATGTCTTGAAAACCTCTTCACAATCATTTTTAAATGAGACGGCTAAATAATAATAACTTCATGCGGCAAAAAGTTTCACCCTAAAAGGGAAAAATTATATTAAAGTCTTCTCAACCATTGCCATCCTACATTTCCATATTCCTGTTGTAGGCAGCAAAGGAAGGGTGGGGAAAGGTCTTAGTTATAACAATTTCGTGCAAGCAAAATTCAATTTCTTTTCCTCTGGCTTTTGCCTTAAGAAGTTGGAGAAAATAAGCATCAAGTATTTGACTAGAAACGGTTGCCAGTATGATCAAATCAGGCACGTAGTTCTAGTGGACCAAGTTTATGAACAGGTCTAACCTATCACAAAATTTATCAAATATCAAATATATCTTGCTAGACGATCGATGCATCTATTTCAGCATCTTAACGTTTAAATTTTTTCAAAATTAGATTTTTAAAAGGAAAACAATAAAAGAATGACTATCTATCTATCTTCTACTAGAAACTAGAAGGATTGATTCATGAAATATGTTTCCAATGCAACATCTTCATTTGCCTTTCATGAGAGTAATTCTCGAAATGTTAATTAATAAAAATTTATGGTCATCAAAGAAATTGCTCTTGTTGGGTCCAAATTACATTTTTTGTTCCTTTTCCAAGAGAAATAATATATCATGCGAATCATGCCGTCTGCAGTTATAGATATTTCAACAACTACGTATCATTCTTTTAAGATTTTGTCATATTCTTTAATATTGCAATATTATTAAATTTCAGATGGGTTGGAAAGCGGACAACACTCGGTTTTCTTATTGTGAACTAAGCATTGCTTAGTTGTTCATCATCAACCGATTTTTAAGAAGCAATTAGGTCAAAAAGTGAAAAAAGCTGTAACACCTTGAAATTATTGTTCTTGTTACATGTGTCAAAATAGGTAGAAGACGTTATGTAACACAATATCGACGGTGTTGTAGACTCATTTTCCTTTCTAAGTTCAAATGTAAAGGATTCACATTTTGTCTATGTTGACAAATAATATTTTGAAACAAGAATAATATATATATGTTTTTTAAACATTTTGCAGCAAAATGAATGTAAGAAATGTTGGGAAATTTAATGACTTCCACTTGAGGGATTGGAAAATAAAGCAA
>CAIGRP010094421.1:0-11896 GCA_903798385.1 Fraxinus cuspidata | reverse complement strand
AAATTGAAATTTGGTTAAAACATTAGAGATTTTGTCTTGATGGATTAGTGTTTTTAACTTGAATTACAGAAACTGTCTTGACATGATGATAATTTACAAAAATATCTACAAGACTTCACATCACGCTAACAATACCTTCAACATAATACAACCCGTACAATGTACGGGCAGAAAACTAGTATATATAAAAAAGCTAAAGAACTAATCACAAGCATAATCCCATTTTTTTTTTAAAAAGTGTAAACAAGTCTCAAATAAATTATTAAAAAATTAAAAATTTTTTTTTAAGAAAAAAGTGTAAATGAACCCCAAATAAATTATATATATATAAAGTACAAACGAATCACAAATAAATTATTAAAATTTAGATTTTTTTAAACTACAAACGAGTTTCCAATAAATTATTTAAAAAATCAGAAATTAAAAAAATATATATATTATTTATTTTTTTATTTAATAGAAGTGTATATTCATAATTTCACAGCTTTTTATTGAGAAATTGGATAAAAATGTATAGAAATGATGGTTTGCAAAATCAAAGGTGTAATTAAGGATGAAAATGTCAAAAAATGAAACGTGTGGAAGTTCTTCACAATAATAGTGAAATGTAAGTACATTATGTACTAATTACCCTTTTAGAAATTTATTTGTGATTCATTTGCACTTTTTTAAAAATATGGAACTATAGTTGCAATTAGTTTTTCCTTTTTCTTTTTATATTTAAATAGAAGGGTATATTCATCATTTCGTAATTTCTGATTGAAAAAATTGATGAAAATGACTTTT
Source organism: Fraxinus cuspidata (assembly GCA_903798385.1). Taxonomy (NCBI): domain Eukaryota; kingdom Viridiplantae; phylum Streptophyta; class Magnoliopsida; order Lamiales; family Oleaceae; genus Fraxinus; species Fraxinus cuspidata. The sequence goes on along the minus strand of CAIGRP010094421.1, from coordinate 11,110 downwards.
AAGAGGTGAAAATGCTAAAAAATGAAATGTAAAAACGTTTTACACGATTATAATAATAATAATAAGTGGGGACGTCATGTACTAAATTACTAATTAACCTTAAATTGCACTGCATCACGTACTAAATGTACCAATTCATGGGCACAAACTAATTGCCCGACTTTATGCACTCTTAACTCTGCCTCCACTAGGCCGCATTCTTAATTGGTTAAGCCACAATTTGTCTCCACGCTTACACTCTCCCCCAAGGAACACTTACCAACTAGAATTTAATTGTATGTATTGTGCAAACTTTCAGTAATAAATTTTTGAGCTCGATTTCTATTATATAAGAAACCTATCCAAAATAGGGAAATTGCAATTTCGATAAAATACAAAATCCAATTAATTTGAACAAAGAAAAAAAATAGAGGAATATTTTTGCTAAGTTTACAACAATCCCATGCTGTTTAAATATAAAAACAATAATTAAATTGTAAGATGAAATCTCAAGGCTCGATATAGTGACCAAAAATCATAGGAATAATTTGACTAATCAAAAAGTTCAAACGAACACTCGATTTCGTCTGGCGTGACAATGTTAAAAAATTCTTCTTAGTTTAAGTATTAGAAATAATAATTAATATAAAGGGAATTGTGTTGCTTCTCTCAACAAAGCTAATGGAACTTCAAAAATTAATAATACATTAAAATTTAAAATATTAAACAAAAAGTTGAAGAATAGAGCCTTAATGCTAAATAGTAAAATCACCGAAAAACAGAAGCACAATTAAAGATAAAATAAAAGGTTCAAATTTGTGTTACCCTACAAAAAGAAGTACATAGTAAGGAAGCTGTAGGGTACAAAGTAATTTGGAATACATATAACAATTAGTCAAAAAGTCCTAATTCCGACAACATCCGAACAATTTAAAGGACTACATGTGATCATTATTTAGTTGTCATATTACCACGAGAAGCAGGATATTAATAAAATTAATGTGCCCCTCCCTTTACAATTTTATGAATTATAGCGGTATAGGGTTTTGTCAAACAATTTGACAGAATGTCAAGTGACAACACTATATTGATTTGTTTAAACTTATTTTTAGCACATGTGTGGTGTCTTTTTAACGTGATTTTTTATAAGAATCAATGATAATGCGCCAGTGGAATTATGTAACAATTTCGTGAAAGTTTTTTCTATATTTGTAGCATAACTCTTAATGTTTAACATCTAATCCAGTATTGTTACCTAGCATTCTGCCTCGCAAACCACCCTTTACAAGGGGCTTAACTCCAATTTTATTCACTGCGTTTTCAAAATATCTTTTCAATATAAATTGAATGATAAATTTCATATACAAAAACTCAATTTTCAGTAAAATTTCAGTTAGGTTACTAAACTTTTATTTATCTCAATTGTATTAGTGAACTTCAATTTTAATTTTAAATTCACGATTCCGCTACTTTCTGTATCCCAAATTGATTACAATTACTTCAAAGTTTAGTAACCCAATTAAGACAATTTTATTTTATTTATTTATTTATTTATTTATTTATTATTATAATTATTATTATTATTCTTATTGAGTTTCACAAAGTTCAAAAATTTTTTGAATTTATTGTAAAACTCTTATGACAAGTTTGTTTCGAAAAAAATTAAAATGAACAAATTATTTCATATATTAAAGGATAAGCTTTTAGATTCAAATCCAACAAAATTATTGGATTCAAGTTTTGTCACCATCTATATATAAAAATTATTACAAAACAGTCTATGATAAAATTTAGTTCGGTCGAAAAATGAGGGATCTTAATTAAACAATTCTTATGTTGAATTAGAATAGAATGAATATCATAATTGACAAATTTTATCATAATGCACTGGACATGTCCTCAATATTAGTTTTATTTAAAAAGTCGTAGTCATTTAGAGACGTGATACATATTTCTTGTGAATTAATATTTGGGACTTCGTACGAACATCCAAAAACTACAAACTAGTATAACTTAAACAACAATAATGTGTCTTCTATTCTACACCAGACAATATTAAATTAGATTAAATAAGAAAAAATTAAAATTCAATCCCTAATAGGTTTATCGCGTACAAATCATTCCCCAAACTTGCCAACAAATATCAACTTAAACCTCTTCTTAACAAGGAAACAATATCTTCAATTTAGGCTAAATACAAGAGATCCCAAATAATTTACCTCATTTTAATCATAATTCTTCCAAATTCTCTACTAAATAATATTCAACCCACTTCCATTTTCCTTAGAATTTGTTGGGATTTTGCAAATTATAGACAATTCTTTAGAGCCCTCAATAGCTGTCACTCCCTTGATACCAACCATGGCTGCTTTGTACACTTTCCTACATTCTCTCATTGATTGCACATTAAGACTTCCCCACCTCCCTTCAATAATTGAATTCTCTCTCACTTGGAACCTAACACTATCTGTATTTTTTCTGAATAAAGTAAGCTAATAATCTATGGGTTCTATGAAAAGGCAACATTTAGGATGTGGAGCTGTCAGTACAAAATACACTACAATCATATCCCATCAATATATTTATTCAAATCCCTATATAACAAGAACAAATGAGTAAATTTTAATTTTTTAAAATTAATTTAATTCGATTTGTAAATTAGTTATGTCGTTTATACAATCGACCAACTTTGAAAATATACATGTTTGATTTCTTTCGATTGGTCGTACTTTATGGTGTGTTTGATTGATGAGTTTGCCAATTCACGGCTTTCCCTTTTTGTAGTTGATCTTCAAACCTTCGAGGGCCAATCTTCACTTGGGCTTAATTTTCATCTAGGCGGTAAATAGCTTCATCAAATTATTAATCCTACAATGATGAGGAACTCAAGGACATATTCTAAATGTGTTGTCGCGTGATCCAAATTCCATGTAATTTAGTGTTTGGTTGAATAGAAGAAGTTTAAGAACCTTGGTTTTGAGATTCCTAATTAATGAAGATCAAATTTTATCAATGATTGGGAGTTTGACTTGCAAAAAGACTTTGAGATAAAGAAAACATTTTGGAGCGGAAAAAGGGCAGAAAGCCCTACGCCGCGGCGCTGGCGTCCTGTTTAGTTGTTGCACTAGGTGCTGCGGCGCCGAGGTTCCCGAAAGGTGGCACCGAGGCGCTACTGTCATGTTTTTAATTCCTTTTTTTTTTTTTAGATTTTATGTCTTCTTCTTCATCTAGAACTCCAAAAGGAGATATATGCACATTGCATCTTCACACATAGATATTAAACAATATCTTGAGAGTTTAGATTTAAATGTTGATGATATGCTCATAGCAGCAAAAGATAAAGCAAATGTCAGAAAAGTGAAGTTTCAACTCAGTAAGGAGTTTGATATGAAGGATTTGAGTGTAGCAAAAAAGATTCTTGGTATGAAAATCTTAAGGGATAGAAAGACTGATAGATTGTATTTGAGTTAGAAATGGTACATTGAGAAGGTGATTAAAAGATTCAATATGGTGAATGCGAAGGCTATCAGTTCTCCCTTGGCTGCCAACTTCAAATTATCATCTAACTTGTGTCCTCAGTCAGATGAAGACATTGATTATATGTCTCAGGTTCCTTATTCCAGAGTAGTTGGTTCGCTTATGTTTACTATGGTTTGTACAAAACCTGATTTGGCACATGCAATTATTGCAGTTAGCAAATACATTGCAAATTCTGGCAATGAACATTGGAAAGCAGTGCAATAGATCTTTAAATACTTGAGAGGCTATTCTAATGCTTGTTTGCATTTTGGTCAGATGGAGTCATTAGGTATGTGGATTCAGATTATTTAGGGGATCTTGATAAAAGAAGATTACTTACAGGGTATGCCTTTACCCTTGGAGGCTGTACTATCAGTTGTAAAGCTACTTTACAAAATACAGTAGCTTTGTATACAACAGAAGCATACATGGCTATTACAGAGACATGTAAGGAGGTTATGTGGTTTAGAGGATTGATTGGTGAAATCAGTGAAGACTTGCAGATGTTTACAAGTGATAGTCAGAGTGCAATTTTCGTAACTAAGGACAAGATGTTTCACGAGAGGACTAAGCATATTGATGTGAGGTTCCATTTTATACGTGACGTGATTGCTCGTGGTGATATTGTAGTGAGCAAGGTTGATACCAAGAATAATCCTGGTAATATGATGACAAAACCACTTCCCAATACTAAGTTTGCGCATTGTCTAAATTTAGTTGGAATTTGTTGTTGATTTAGCCCATTGAGACTTGTTTTGAAGAGGAGGAATGATGCTTACTTGGAGAAGTTTCTTGAATTCCTTGTGATGTAATTTGTTTCAAGGTGGAGATTTGTTGTGGTGTGATCCAAATTTCATATAATTTTGTGTTTGGTTGAATAGAAAAAGTCTTACGAGCTTGGTTTTTGAGAGTCTTAATTAATGAAGATCAAATTTCATCAAGGATTGAAAGTTTGGCTTGGAAAAGGAATTTTAGATGAAGATAACAACTTGGAGAGAAAAGGGGCAGAACGCAACACTGGCGTCCCTGTTTGGTTATTGCACTGGTATCTTTACATATAGAGATTCAACAATATCTCGAGAGTTAGAGAGTTTAGATTTCAATTGAGAGCCTTGAGATCTTGATTGTAAATACAATTGCTATTGATTATAGTGGATTACTCCTCCTCTGCCCGTAGTTTTTTCACGTATTGGGTTTCCATGTAAATTTTGGTATTTATTTTCTTCTTATTTATTTCATTATCGTCATTATCTTGCGATCCAAAATACGTAACAAAGTGTTAGAGTTTTGGACTACTATAAACTTGAATACATTATAAGCAACATAGACATGAGGTAAAATTTACAAGACGTCATTATTTGCGTTCTCAAGCCTTTAATAAAAAGAAAATTGGCTTTACAGTAAAGGTACGTGATGGACGAAATTTGAATAAACTAGAATGCCCCTTATCTAATAGGTTGTCTAGTTTTACGCAATCTGATGTTGCAAACTTATCGTGACGGATTGTGAAACCTGACAGTTTTCTATTGTATGTGATGGACTACCATGGTCCATGCATGCTGTTGGGTACGTGGCAAACTGATCAAGTGTAGTTTCTGAATTTTATGACCAACATTTCAAATAAATGCTTAATTTCTCTCATAACCTAAGTATTTAGAGATGGTCTATCCACATGGTATGAAAGCAGATCTTGACATCAAATTTCAAGTTATCCATATTAAGAATCGTGCACGTGTCAAGTCTCTGATAAAAGAAACTTTTGTATGTAAAGGTGCACGATGAAAACATAATTCAAGAATGTCCCTTCACTAATAGGTCGTCTAGTTTTGCTCAATCTAAAGTACAAAACATGTATTACGTTTGTTAAAAATAAAATGATACCACTTTGCTCTGGATATCACTTGTTAGAAATTGAGCCAAATGTTATGAATATTAAAGATGAGATAATTGACAAGATGAAAATAACAATCACAAGAACACAAAATTTACATGGAAATCCAAGATGGGAAAATCACGGAATGAGGCGAAGAATTTACTATATTAAAAGTAAGGAGTTATAATAGATAATGTGAGATCTCACGACTCTCTCCTGATATATCTGTCTGTGAATCTCTCTCTATTAATATGGATTCACCTTGTATCAATCTCGATCACAACCAACTCTATCTAAGTCAACGCTTATCAAACCATAAGCAACCAAATTAGCCTCACAAAACCTCTCTTGAGGTCTAATATCTCCTTTCGTCAATTTAGCGACAACTGCATCAAACGTGATCCTCGAACCTTCTAAGACATATAACTAGAACCTTTTCTGCCCCTTTATCACAATCCGATCTTTACGTTGCTTCTTCTCCGGTGTCCAAACAATAAGCTGTCATACCAAAAGTCTGGTGTTGCGATCCAAAAGCCAAATATTAAATTTCATACTTGTCATCCTGAAACAATGAAACCTCACTCTAATACAAATCCAAACTGGCTCTCCTGGGAACTGCTGATATTTGGTTTTGATACTGCTTGTTAGTAATGAAATGATACCAATTTGCTCTGATGCCACTTGTTAAAAATTGAGCCAATTATTATAAATATTAAAGATGAGATAATGGGCAAGATGGAAAAAACAATCACAAGAAGATTTATATGAAAATCCAAGACAAGAAAAACCACAAATAGAGGCGTTGAATTCATTATATCAAATGTAAAGAGTTACAACATCTTATGTGGGGGGTTTTTACAAGACCCTCTCCCTATATCTCTATTTGCGAGTCTCTCTCTATTAACATGAATTCCCTCTGGATCACTCTCTGAGTCGATCAAATAAATATGTGTAATACACCACATATTTATAATACAAAAATCTATAACATACTAAGAGAATTAATACAAATACGAGTCTAGCAAAATGTGAAGTCATATTACAATAGGTAAAATCAATAATAGAGTATTTAAGTTGAAATAGGAGAGAAAAATTGCCAAAATCGAAAAAACTTTTCTTTGTCGTCTTTTTACTTTTTCAAGATGTCTCCAAAAGTCTCCTACTTCTTCAATACTTTTCCAAACCAAACAACCAACTCCAAATATACTTTCAAAACAGAATTCGGGTTACATCAAAATTCTAATGACTTTTAAGTCGTAATAGATACCATGCATGCTGTTGTATACTTGGCAAACTGAGAATTTTTAATCCACAACTGAACAAGTACATGCTCCCCATAATTTATAAAGTCTAGAAATGTACTGCTATTAATTCTTTAATACTAGACATATAAAAACTTTCCCTCCACAAATGTGAAAGACACTCCTCTTTTCTCCCACTTTATGGCTCAAGGCCCACATGCTCCCACGTGATTCTCAACGTACAAATCTAAATTATTGAAGTCTAAGCACAGCAAGACTAGAATCATTCATACGAACTTCAGAAATTTATAACATGCATTGTGTACATGTTTTTCTATAAGCCCTTCATTTTTCTTGTTCATTGATGGCAAAAAAGAAGAGCTGTTTTGGTGTACTCGAGATTTTTTGTCTCAGAAACGTATTCGAGATTCGGAAAGGTATGCAAATATGCTCATGTTTTTTTAAATTACTGAAGTTGGTACATTGCAAAGCTTTACTTCTTGAAATTTTTGTCAGAACGATAAGAGAAAGAGATGGGTGTTCTTCAGATTTGTTAAGAGAAAACAATTAGTTTCAATTCAAAGAGAAAGGGCGCCTGAGGAAACACAAGAACAGAGCATTCATCTTGATGTGAATACCATTATTGCAGAATCTGACCAGGCCTGTAGCTTCTTTCGATCTGCTGATCAACAGGAAGAGACTAGAAACTTTTCTGATCAATTCGATGTAAATGCAAGTTATTCACTACTTTCTTATCACTATGAGACTGGAGTTCAAGATCTCGCCGCCACTAAAATTCAAGCTGTTTTCAGGGGTTACCTGGTAAGCTTGGAATTTTGAGAAAAATATTCACCAGAGCACATAAAAAGCTGGAATTTGGTCACCCTTTGTTTATGAATAATTGGTAAAATATGATGTGTTGAAGACAATATATAAATAGATAAATCATTTCGCACTTTAAGAGCTTAGCTGTTATATGAAATGGATTAACGGTTACAAATGTTCTTATATGGGCAAAATCCAGGCAAGGAAAGCACTACGAGCACTAAGAGGAGTCGTCAAACTTCAAGCTCTCATTCGAGGGTGGGGAGTGCGACGGCAAGCTAATAACACCCTCAAGTGTCTGCAGACGATAGTAAATATCCAGTCAGAAGTTTGTACAAAGAGGTGTGAAAGAGTGAAGGGCACTCATCGTTTTCAAGAATATAACCCACAACCACAAGATTTGGGAGAGAAGGACATAAATGTAAGCCCGAAAGCTACTTCTTATTTGGGAAAAAAATATTCAGTAACTTAACAACATTTAACTAAATGGTTATCGCATCCTGCAGACTGACCATTTGTCAAACATAAATTTGTTTCACCTCAATATCATCTACATCATTTGTTGCATCCTCATTTCGAATTCTCAAGATTAAATGTAAGTCTTCCATGAAATGATTAGTATGCTTGATTAGACGGGAATGGGCCGGTCAATTTACAAAATTTGTGACATAACTCTTGGTTAATTTTATCCATCGAGTCGAGCTTACACAGCATGCCTCCAATGTATTGATCAGTATACAATGTATTTTTTTGCATTGTTTATCCTGCAGATAGATTTAAATAGCCAGAAAAGGTGGGATGAAAGTATATTAACAAGGGAAAAAGTAAAAGTCCAGATCTCAAGCAAGAAAGAGGCTGCTATTAAAAGAGAAAGGATAAAAGAATACTACTTGCACCATCGGGTTAGTTTCCTGAACAAGACTTCCGAACAAAAACATTTTTAACAAAGAACTCTTACGAAAGAAAAAAATATTTGCAGAGATCAGCAGAATCAGAACTTGATAAGATATCCGGAAGACGAAGAGACTGGTTAGAACAATGGGTAGATGCCCAACTGGCTAAAAGAGACGATCAGGACACGATTTTTTCCGCTAATGCAAGAAACAGCAGAGATGAACTAAGAAATATTCCGAAACAACATCACTCAGAAATTCAGAATTGTACACCGAGAAAATCATTTCATCACAGAAAACAGCGTTCAGTTTGGGAAAGCAGCGATTTTCTGGGTTCTCCCGCCATTCCTACATACATGGCCGCCACTGAATCTGCCAAGGCTAAAGTCAGATCAATGAGCTCACCAAGGCTAAGGCCAATTAACTTAGATGTTTGTTCTGAAATTAATTCTCCATACAAGCACTGGCTCTCCCCCATATTGTCGATTAATAGTGAGCTGACGAGCAGAAGTTGGGTTCCGAATGCTGTTGGTTCTTCAGAAAGATCACCGCAGTTGAAAAGTTCAGCTGGTCCTGTAAAATCAAGCAGACGCTATAAAGGACCTCCCCCTTGATTTTGAAGGCTTATTACAAAACTGCGATAGATAAAGTATATTAGTGGGGCAAAATGTGAGACGAATCATCTGGTTTTAAATGTATATTTTATCTGATAAATCAAACTTTATGAAATCTATCAAAATATACGTCTTGTCATCAACATATATACACCATTTCAAGGGGAATAACCCTTTAAACTGTTAGAATAATTGTTGTGAAAGTAGAAATTTAGAGATTTTATTGTGTTGAGTTTCCCACATTGGAAAGAATGAGGCATTTAATGGGGCCTAGGTTCACATTATGTAAGTGTAGAATCAATAAATACACTCTGGGAATCTCGACCTCTTTGTGAAGCACATACAATATAAGAGGGATAAAATATAAAGAAAAGGCTTGCACCAGGAATAGGTGAGCCATTCCCAGATCCAAATTGACTAAAAACCATTATTAGATAGATGGGACAAGTGTTCAAAGCATGACTTTGAAGCTAATAAATGAAAGGCACGTAAACTAATGAATAAGACAAGATACTATAATGGAATCAGTTATAAATTAGTAAATAAGATGCCACCATCTATCATTTTTCTCAAATGATAGAATTGCCCCCAAAGCCTTAAGGAAAATCTTTAAATACTCCCACCTAAGAGAAGGAAACCATGTAAGATTCAAATATCTCATTCCTAAATAGTCATTCTTCTTCTTATCCTGGTTTGAGAATCAAAACCACTAAGTTTAGGAGGTGAAAATTCTGGTTAGGTGGAGGAATTTGTTGACATGATTTTTGTCTTCAATAAATTAGCGCCGTCTATACAAATTTGAGCAAAGTAAACCATGAAATTCTTTGTTGCAGATGAAAAATCCTTGAGATGTGAGGAGATGAGCAAAACATAGGTAAATCCAGTAAAAATGAAAGCATTGGAAGTTGAGGCCGAAGAGTAAAGCAACTGCTCGGTGAACAGTGACGCCAATCATAAAAGACAATGAGACTCTAGCAGGAGTACATGCTAACATTTCTCTCACACAATGTCGCTGCTTGAAAAAGAAGATGTTCATGACTAAAATCATATAAGAAATGATGGAGAGCCTCTAGGCGCTGATGGTAGAGAATGTATCTCCGTGGGCAAAGATTGAGAACACAAAGGCCAAGTGTACATGGTAAGTGTGGAGAAACTGAGATAGATCTAGCTACTAGTACTTTTCGCGAGAATAGTAGTAATCTGCAGGTGTCAAAAACCAGCAATAGTATACCAAAAAGGTAGCATAAGGGATGGTGCGTAAGTAGGTCTACCATGGAAAGATTTGCAGAAGTAAGCTCACACGATAGAAAGTACAATTAGTAATCTCGTCGAGAAGGCAGAAGGATGGAGAGTTTGATCAACACCTCGTATGACACTCCTTTATACGAAGGATACGAAGATCGATTGGCAAGTTTATATGAACTAGACATTGATGAGTTTCTACAATTCTCAAGATGAATCAAGGATGAACGAATCCCTGATAACTTTATTTGTCCAATTATAGAGAAATATAGTGGTAAGGGAGATCCTATGTACCACTTGTGTGAGTATATAACACAGATACGCCTGAAGAAGGNATATGAGCTAGACATTGATGAGTTTCTACAATTCTCAAGATGAATCAAGGATGAACGAATCCCTGATAACTTTATTTGTCCAATTATAGAGAAATATAGTGGTAAGGGAGATCCTATGTACCACTTGTGTGAGTATATAACACAGATACGCCTGAAGAAGGCTAGTATTGTACTCAGATATCAGGGTTTCCATCTAACATTGGATGGACCATCCAAGAGGTTGTACAACAAGCTATCGTTAAGATCAATAAGGAGCTAGCCACAGTTGAAACAAGAATGATAGCCCAAGAATAGCTAACCAAGAGGGGGGTGACTTGGTTTCTAAAACTTTTTCGAAAAACTAATTTAAAACCAAGCATGTGATAATTAGATAGATTAATTCAAATAGCAAGCACGAATATGAAAACAATAAGTAAAGAGGGATAGATAGTACAAACGATATAATTATGGAGGTTCAATCCAACGTAATGATCTACGTCTTCTGTTACCAAGCTCTCCGGTATGAGTAAGGCCAATTTAACTATGTTGATTGACTTGTGGTGCAATCTAACCCTTTACAAAGCTTTCGGTGACTTACAAGCAAGGAACA
>CAIGRP010094408.1:0-12067 GCA_903798385.1 Fraxinus cuspidata | reverse complement strand
AAAGAAGGGTAATCAAATCTAGAGGAATATTGTCGCTTTCTTCCGATGTAAAGGTCATGATAGTCCCTAGGATGTGAAGACATTCCCTAAGGCCATGTTTGATGGGTAATTTTTTTCATGGAACTTGGAAAATGGAATAGGACAACGCGTCTGCTTTCCTGAATTTGGAGGAATTACTTTTCTTTTGTTTTTTGTGGAAATTCATTTTTCAGGTTTTTTTTTTTGGCGATTGGAAAAAATTCTAGACACAATGGTAAAAAAAAATATCACTTTTATTGACAATATCCATGCAAAATAAAGCCAAACGAATGGTATTCGATATTGTAACTTTTTTTTTGTTTTTAAATTTTTATTATTTTTTTTGCAATTAGAACAAATTCTAGACCCAATGGTGAAAAAAATTATCACTTAAATGAACAATTTCCATGAAAAACGAAATCAAACGGATACCAAATTTTCAACATTTTTCAAATAAAAAATTATATCAATTAATTACGATACCCAGTAAAACAAATTCTAGGCAATTCAATTCTCTATAATTCATTTCTTTCCACCCACTTTCCACCTTTACAATCAAACGGACCCTAAATGATTTCCGTTTAAAGCTACCAAAAAGTGTTGAAACATGTCAATTATCATATGTTCACAATCTAGGTCCAACATGATAAGGCAACATATCAAATTAACCATAGTATCTAGTATCCTAATTGCCGTAGCATACAAATTGATAGATGTGCTCTTGAGAAATGCAAATGTTGATATAATCGAAGGAAAAATATCTTGCATTATTTCATCACAGAAATGGGGATTACGTGTTGTGATGCGGAATATTTCACCAAGACGAGAAACAACTGCTACCTTTATAGCAAAATCGAGATGTCTTAATAGTTTATTTGAGTCCAATGATGTGCTAATAGATGTGAGAATGGAAACAAAAGGCAATTGGTCCACTTAGGAAAGCAGTTAACAAGTGGACTCCTAACTTTTGACATTTATACCTAACATTTTTTTTATTCTTAAAATTAACAAGCCAAAATACTAAAATAAAAGTACATGTTTAATATAATAAAAATATTACCTCACGAGACTCAAAAGAGTCCAAGGATACCCCAATCATGATTTTCTATTTGGCACTGTTACGGTGGCAAGGNCTAACTTTTGACATTTATACCTAACATTTTTTTTATTCTTAAAATTAACAAGCCAAAATACTAAAATAAAAGTACATGTTTAATATAATAAAAATATTACCTCACGAGACTCAAAAGAGTCCAACAATGCCCCTATCATGATTTTCCATTTGGCGTTGCTATAGTAGACGACAACTCAATCGTTTGAGCGGCTGTTAATAACAAGAACAAAAGAGTCCAACTGCAATTAACATTAGAAAATTCTCCATTTTTTCACATTTTTTTAACTAAAATAATATGAGGCCCACAGTAAAATGATAAACTGAGCCCCAAATTACAAACAAAATAAACTGAGGCCCAATAAACGGAGCCCCAAAATACAAACTAGGGCTTAAATAAAGAAAACTTGCCCATAGATTGTGTTTGTAAGTAATGGCCTGCTAGTGAGATGTCTTGAAGACTAGAGCATGAGCCAACTGCCGGTGAGGTTTCTTGTTGGCTGTTGGTAGCAGCACGTGAACGACTAGAGTCCGAGCAGGAGCAGGTGCCAGTGATTGATAGGTAGCGGCTCTGGGTATGATTTCTGGCGAGGTGTGGGAACGACTGTGGTTATGGATTTGGTTTTGGTCTATGGTTGTTGTAGGAGGTATTTGCCGGCAATAATTTCTACAGCTTTTGTTGGTGGGTTGATGAAGTTACGGTGCGTAGGTAGGTTTTTTTGTGATATTTGTGGGTTGGTTTGGTCAGAGTTGCAGAAGTTACGTGTTTGCGGCTTTGGGTGGTGATTGGTGGCCGGCGGTTGTGATGAAGTTGGACCGAGTTAGGATATTTCAAGCCCTGTGTTATGTATGTGTTTTGTATGGAAATCAAGTTTGGCTGTGAAATGTGGAGGTTGCGTTAACTGTTGAGGCTGGTTTTTTATTGGATAAATTGTTGAAGGTGATGAATTATTACCCAAATTTAGCTCTGATACCAAATTTGATGCAGAACAAAGGAGAAGACGGTAAGAAAGGGCGGGAGAAACCAGAGGGAATGGGAGAAAAAACAGAAATTCAAGGAAAAGGGGGTAGGGAGAAAACGTTTGCTCCAAGCAAAGTTATTTCATTTCATCATATTCATCAATTATTCCAATTACAATAAAAAATCCAATAAATAGTAAAAAAACCCTAAGCTACTAGTGACGGGCTTAGGCCAACCCAATAATATAAGCCCAATAATAAAAAGACACAAATAATGAAAAATTTCATAATATAAAAATGATGTCAGCGTCACTTAATCAATCAATGTAACATTGAATCCAAAAATATTGCACCAAAATTCAAATAAAAATAGTTCACTAAGTATAGTTATATCTAAACTTAAAAAGAGTATAACAAACATGTTTTATATCTATTTTTATGCACCTAAAAAGATATAATTCTTTATCCTCATAAATTAGATATGTAGCTGATCCTCACCAAAATTGTGCTCCTCATCAAAATTGTTCTCTTCGTCCTCAATAACATCATTGTCCCAATGTCTCAAAGGCGGTCTCCAACCCACGAATTTGATGTATGAGCTTCGCATCCGAAATGGACATCATGATATTAAATCCAACCTGAGGATCATCTATATATATATCTCTTTTAAAAGAGTATCTTCGGGAATTTGTTGCTACTTTGCCCTCTCTACAATATATTTATACTCTAAAATAAACATATCATCTTACAAAACAAAATTCATAAAAGATATAAAATATTTTGTTATCTAACTTTGCAATATATAGTGTGTCTAAACTAGTAAATAAAACAAGATAACGAAAATAAAAATTACAGATCACAAGGGAGGGTTGTGCGTGGACTTTTAATTTTTGGTAAACCAAGAACACATGCTTTTAATTTTAACGATTAAAAGGGACGGGGAACCTTTTTACCCATCCCCCACCCTGTACCGAACGCGGGGCAAAGTTTCCCACTTAGTTCTCGACTCGAATACTATATTAAACGGGCAATTTCCACCCTTTTTAGGGTAGGACTGACAAGTATTGGGTTTAATGAGGTTCTTTTGCAATCTCTATTTGTAGGGAATAAAAATAAAAATAAAAATCGAAAAAAATTTCCACTAATGATTAGCCTACAAATGAGTCAAATATTTTTGTTGTCAAAAGATATATCTTAAACGTCAAATTTTTTGTTCGAAAAAATACAATTTTTTGCGGGCACAAATCCTCCCACTATTGAAAATTTTGAAGCAAATCATAGCCAACGAAATGTCATTTTTGTGGGAAAAGTGAATCCCGCTTACAAATCTCAATTTGTTTCCTAAAATTTTGTAGGGAAAGAATAAATTTCTTGTAGTGAATACTCAAAAGGATAAATGGACTCTTAATGAGCTCAAATCTCATTATATGCAAGAAGAATAAAAAATTAAGCGAAAAAAGAAAGAAAATGCTCACATAGTCACTTCTTCTAAGGACAAGAAACGAAAAAGGGATAAGGGGTAAGGAAATTGCAATTGGAACACACCGCCTAAACAACAGATGAAGCAGGATGAGGTATTTATATGTTACTTCTGATAGAAAGTTGGAAATATGAAGAAGAAATGTTCCTTATACGTCGTATGGTGTGTAAAGAAAGGTATACTTCTCACTTTGGTTTGTTATAGAGTTAATTTAGCTTTTGTACATAGTCATACTTGGTGGGTAGATTCTAGCGCTACTATTCATATAAGTGTGACTATACATGGTTGCTTGTGGAGCTGAAAGTCAAATGATGTTGAAAGATCCATCTATGTCGACGATCATAAAACAATTGCAGTGGAGGCAATAGGAACTTTTAGATTATCTTTTAAACGTGGTGTTTTTTTTTTTTTTTTTAGTGTGTAGTATCGTCATTTAAACGAAATTTAATTTCAATTTCTACTTGGAAAAATTTGATTTTTCTGATTCATTTGAAAATAATAAAGTTCATCTTTTTCAAGTTTCAAATACTATAGCAGCTGGTTTTTTGATTGATAATCTTTACTTATTAGATTCAATTGACTCATATAATGAAACCTTGCAAACAACAACTCGTAGTACAAAATGTAAATTAACTTATGTGAATTCCCTGTACTATGGCATAAGTGTTTAGGACATATCTCCAAATAGGGAATATAGAGACTTGTGTATGACACGATTCTTGATTCCCTTGATTTAAAAAAAATTCAAAGTTTGCATTGAATGTGTAAATTGTAAATGGGAAACAAATGAACATAAGAAAATTAGGTGCCAATAAGAGTTTGAGTGTTTTGGAACTTATACATACTAATATATGCGAACAATTTCCTTGAGCTTCTTGAAACGGTCAACGGTATTTTACTATGTTTGTGGACTATTATTGTAATGCCCTAAAATTTTATGGAATTTGGTCTAGCCAAGTCTTTATGCTAGTCAATTGGTTATGCCTGGTATCTAATTTGGATCTATATGAATGTCCTTATAGTTAAGAAAAAAAAATATAAATTTTATATTTTTATTTAATTGAGTCAAAATAGTTAACTATTGATGGAGTTAATTACCTTATCAATATTAGGCTCTTTTCGAAGCTCGAATTAAATGATGAATTAGAGCAAATAATTATAATTAAAAAAAAAACTACTTAGTTAATAATATTAGTCATCGATTTACACCATAATGTGGAGATTTATTAGAGTATAGCGACTCGAATTCTATTTGGCCCAACTTAAAAAACTCATGTTGCGACATATTTGGTGAAACTAAAATTATGAGAAAAATGGGGGATCTCTGGTGATAGAGCCACTAATGTGTATTAGGTTTCATCATATCATATCATTAGGAGGAGTCACACATCTTGTAATCATTTTTGATATGGTGAATTTCTCTCATTCCACCCGTGTTTTTTACTGTCTTGAGTTTTTCACGTAAATCTTGTGTTGTTGTTCTTAAGTTTATATTGTGTATCCTCATTTTTCATAAAAGATAGCATATTTACGTGTCAACATAAATTACTATAAATTTTTAACTTTCACGAGCTAACTCGATGACTAACATTGTAAATTAAAGTCTAGTAATTTGATAGAGACGAGTTAAAGTTGGTGGTGGCCCAACTAAGATTTCTTTGAAACTTCAATGACGAAAATTATTGTTTTGAAAATGAGTGACACCTTTATACACCGGAAACAAAGACAATTACTCATGGAAATAACACCAAATAATTTTGGAGATTGTGTGTGTGTGTGTGGGTGGGGGGGGGGATCTAACCAGAAACAATGCCATGAGAAGAGGAAAAAAAAAATTTAAAAACCTTGTGCATAATTAAATATCAGAGATAAATGCTTCACTTTCACATGGGTTTAGAAAGATTAGTAACCAGCATTGAAAAACATTCCACCTCAAAATCCTCTTTTGAAGCAAAGCTACATCAACTGTTACAATCTTCTTGAAGGACAGGATATTAAAGAACTCTAATCGAAAATAAATAAACTACAGATGACACAGATTTAAGGAAGAGAGAGACGCAAACATTCTTCACTTTCTTAGTAAGGAGAGAGACCCACATTTGCAGGAGCAAGAAACCCATCCTTCATTAGAACGTCCTCTCCTTCCTACACACATATCAAAACCCAGAAAAGAACTTTTTGTCTCAATTTTGTTTGTAAAACGGGCTGTAAACAACATAAAGAAATTTTTAGGAATGATGGGTACACTGATACTAGATTGAATTATGTTACACAAAAAAAAAAAACAGGGGGCACATGGTGCAATATTATTAGACAATTTGAAAAAGAGAAAAAAAAAAAAAACTTAGCCTATCCCTGTTTGAAATCCCAGTTTGAGTAGCATAATTGTACTAGATTTGACTCAACAATACAAAATCCATATTTTAATTAGGTTTTTCCTTTTTGATAGTGTCAAGTGATATTTGTGCTAGGTTGCATAGAAACTGAAACGGAAACGAAGCCGTCATGACAAAGACACTTGAAAACTTCATTTTGAAAATCAAATAGGACAAGAAATGCCATACAAGATTAGAAATTATTTTTATAAAGAGTATTATTATATAATATATTCATATATTACTGGTTGTTGAGGTACCTGTTGGCACACATTGGTTTTCTTCAAGGGTTGATCCGGCATAAGTCCGAAATGAATGTGTGGGAAGTGGGCCCACTGAGAGCCAGAAAACAAAGCAGAGCAACAATCAAATCAAGAACCCTTTTTCTGAAAATTATACTGAAACTTCTGAATATGTAAGGGCAAAAATGAAACCCTAAGAAATTAAGGCACTATATTCATGGATTCTTACATTTTTTGCAGCAGCACTGAAGGCCTCCCTGTGACTTATATCAGGATTTCCAGCTTTGATACGTTGGATCTCGTCCCTGCCAATATATTTGTGCATATTTCAATAGCATTCTGGTACAATTATACTGTAAAGTTATGGTCAGAATGCAGTGAAGAATCTGATAAAGTAATAATGATGTTGTAATTGAGACCCCCCTCCCCATCTGGGTTTATTAAGATTCGGATTGCATCTCAAAAGTAACCATCTCATCTCATGTGTTAGCTGATTCGTGTTTGATGGGTATTGTTTTTTGGGAATAATGAGTTTTGAATAATAAATTTTTAGAGAATGTGTGATTAAAAAGTAAAAATGAGTTTTGGGTTTTCGTGAAAAATATTTTATTACGAGAATATATGATTGAAAATGAATACGAGAAAAAAAGAATTTTGAAAGAATGGTAGCCAAACGGGAGCTTAATTGGCTAGTTTGACTTATAGACGGGTGGAATAGCTCTTTGAACATTGTAAGATTTAGTACCATAATTAGATTTGAGTTTCATTTTAAATGATGAATTTTGTTAATAGAAATAGTGTGAATCCTCGTATATAATTCTCTTTGAGCTTGTGGACAAATTGAATGGTTTTTTTAAGCATTGTGGACTCTAATAGTAAGTACTACATTTAGCCTCCTTCCATCTTAAATAATCACCCTTGGATAATTTAAGCTCTTATACAAATATTTAGGACACGTTTGTTTCGAAATATTCAGATTTTAATGTCAAACAATCAATATTAACCACATCTTTCATGGATCCCCCAACTTATCAACCATACATTTCAAAAACTTCTATCACAATCTATTAAAAATTTAATTTTAATTCTCACCAAACAGTCACTTAATCAATGAGCCATTTACCCTAAATTGAGGGGTGGGTGCCTGCTGGTGTGCATACATGTAATTGATTTAAAAATAATTATTACTTACTTGATGAACCGGTTGTAAGCAGATGGTACCCTCTGTCTTTTCTCGGGAGCTGAAAATGGACAGAAATGCAAAAAAAATAAAATAAAAAATAAAGTGACATTAAATCCCTTCCCTGACTTTCTACAAATCTCTGCATCCACTATCTTACTGTCTCTCTATCATCACTTCATCATTATCAAATGATTCATCTTTCTTTTCATCATGGATTCGAATTAATGAAGGAAATTTTCCTTTACAAATTTGGGGTTTGGCAAAATTTTGGACAGGAAAAAGTACTGTACGGCTACAGACATTTGATGGGAAAAACTGTTGATAAACAATATATGCCGCTGGTACAAAATAGGAATTTGAATAGTATCAGATATAATTGGAAAAACATGATGAAGAAAAAAGGAAATAATTAGGTGAATGTCCGATGACATATATACCTTGTTAAAGACAATGGAGGCACTGTTCAAGAGTAAACGTAGAAAGAGCAATTTAACGATGTTTTTATGATAATTTTCTTATTTCGTTGACAGAATACTGTATACTGCAAAGAATATGTTGACTGCGAATGAAAATATTATGCACCCTCATAGGCTCAATAGGTGGTAGTAGGCCAAAAAAAAAATACATAAGTCGAAAAATTATTTGTGTGAATTCTTTTTCTCCACTCGAATAGTAGAAAGAAGCGAACATGGAATTTTGAAGATGCCATTAATTGTAAATATAAAAATGTTCGAGAAATTGATAATCTCACGTCTATTGGGGATGGGAGGCTTAGGAAGCTCATCGCCTTGAATGGACATTACGGACTCATTCAGATTGGGCTGATTCATGGACAAGTTTGATGGTGGATTCCGTATCTCCTCCTGAATATGAAAGAGACAATTAGGGAAAGAAGCAAGTACAAGAAAATGGCTACTTGAGGATGTACAAAAACATATATAAACAAAAAAATCAGGATTATTAGTTATCCCAACTTGTATAACATTCCATGAATGAAAACCCTAATTTTTATTATTGTTTTTCGAAAACTATATTTGTGCAAGAATATTTAATAACTTCCAAATCATATATACCATAAAATTCTGAGGTGAGGAGAATGAGTGTCCAAGATGAAGCTGATCAGCTGTAGGAACGAGCAGGCCGCGCATGTTCACTGACAGAAGATTGGTGCAGTGGCCACATCGAATCGTCACAGTCTTGAACAAGCTTGTGCAAGGAACACTCACCTGCACATCAACAAAAAGAAGCTCAAATCTCACTTACTTAAAAAGAAGAATCTCATTAGAAAGGCATGGATTCCTTAATGTCCAGACTATTCAGGTAAGACTACTCATCTCCAAGAATTAATATCCCAAAAGATCTTAGAAAAGTTAGAAATATATGAATTAAGAAAAAGGGATTATGATAAGACAGTGATGATTCATATGAAGAAGATGAGGACAAGTGATACCGCGAGGACAGTATCACAAAAGTTGCAATGGACGTAACAGAGCTGCTCGGAAGGAGAAATATTGTGGTGGTCCGGTGCAAGAGCAGATGATGAAGAGGACATTTTCTTTTTCTTTTTTTCGTTTTTTCTTTCAATTTTCTCTTTGATGATTCCCTGAATTTGATTTGATTGATTGATAGATTGACTGATCGAGGTATGTCTATATATGGCAGATTAACCACCTTTGGATCAGATTTCTCAATGTTTTTTCTTTTTATTTATTTGAGTTATAGAAGACAGCACGTTGTTTTTGAGCATCCAATTTTTTTACCGAGGACACCTACTCTTTCAAATTATACAAATAGAAACGAGATAGAATCACAAATATGATTGAAACAAGAAAAGAACAATAATTCAATTCGAGCTATTTCACGATGTGTTATTAAGACGAATTTCTCAATTTTTACAATGTATAAAGACAAAAAGCAAGAACAGATTTTGTCTCCTACCGAAAGCAGCACAACAATCTATAAGATTTTCAATGAACTTAAATTTGTGTTTTGTACTCGAAATACATAAGCAGAATATAGAGAGAGGAAATTTAAAGCGGTGATTAATGCATTTGAATGGTGATTACTACTCTGTAATTGTGTTTCATGGTCTTTTCTGGCAAAGAAAAAAAATGGTAATTTATAGAGTTTCACAAGTCTAAAATGCATCTTTATGAACAGTGAAGACTGTTCGGACAGTCTGTCAAATGAACGGATATTTCGATTACAGATGTCGAACACAGGTCATACATGTGATGTAGTTCACAACTAGAAAAAATTCGCCGAAAAAGTCTACCGTTCAAAAATATTATACATAGTCAAAGAATTTGATTAATTATAATTTTGTCCAAAAAATCTAAATAAATTTTCTTCAGAAGATATACAAGATCCGCACTGGACAGGATTTGTGCACGTGCCATGCCAGTCGGATGGGTAGCAGCTGCACACACGTGTGTGATTTGAACCCAATGGTATCTAGGTCCTCTCTCTTTCCATAAAATTAGGTGTCCTTTAGGGCCCAAAGCTAAATGTCTAACTTGCACCTTATAAACCAGATATTTTCCTACTTTTCCTAAGTGAGTCAATGCTCACCAAATCAATCCAATTCTCAACATTTCAAGTTTCAAGTGGATGACATAAAATTCAAACTTTATTCAATAATTATTGGTTTTTGATAAATACATGTTATTTATCTTGCAAAGTACAACATAAATATACATGTTAAATTCAAAATTCGAGTCTTGCTTAATTTTGAGCTGGAAGTAACCCAAAAAACAGAACCATTTCTAACAAACAAAAAGAGGAAGTGTGAGATCAAGACGGGGAGAGGAAGGGATATTGTAATAGTGGTTCTAGCTTACAAAAAAATTGTGTTTTATTATGTTCCCTCCCCATATATTGCATATTTTATATTGCTGACAATGCAGCAATACATGCATGCATACATACATACACATATTATGTTTTTGTAAAATTCAAACTTCCACATAAATGAAGTATTTATTAGGTTGAAAGGAAAACAATATATATATATAGACCATATTTGGTAGAAATTAAAATAAAAATTTTAGTTTAAATCAAAGTCAACAATTAATTTTAACCACATTTTATGTGATCCACAGCTTTTAACAACATATTTCATCAATTTTATTAAAATCTACTAAAAATTTCATTTCAATTCTCACCAAACAAGGCATAACATGGCATCTTATTCATGGAATACAAAGCATTTATATAATTTTTTTTTTTTTTATCAAGCTATTAGAGAGGTAGAGAGTTAGAGTATATATTTAGCTCCCGTTTGACCCTCTTTTTCTAAAATTTCATTTTTCTGCAAACTCATTTTTAATTACATTCTTCCAATAATATAATTTCGCATGTAAATACCTAACTTTTTTTTTTTTTAACTTTTAAATCACACATTCTTCAAAAGTTACTTTCAACAATATTTATTCTCAAAAGAAGGTAAGACGAGAAGTATAGAAATAGATTAGGAAACAAATGCATAAAAAGGGATATAACTTGACATCCTGACAAGAAAAAAAATTGATTAGTTCACTATCTTGAGAAGTTCAAAGGTAAAATAGTACACAATACATTTCACGTGCCCTAATCGTCGTTAGTTGTCTTTAGATTGTTAGATTTAGGTACATACTGAGTCGTGAGAATATTTTATGAGAGACGCTATTTTTATCCACCATTCTTATATTTCACTCTAAATATATTCCAATCAAAACTTAAAAAACTTTTTTAAAACTGTCATTCACATTATATTTCAACATTGTTCTTATTAATTCATTCATTTAAACACTATATATCCACAACTTCTATATCTATGATAACTTTAAATCTATCTATATTACAATTTTAGAATTTTAAAGAGTACTATATCCATCCCCATTACATTAAATTATTATCCTAATTGACACCTCATCAATTACTATATTTTATTGTCATGCACGTACCTATAAGCATCCCACGTATGTAGATGCATGTAAATTAGAATATATCTTGTTATGAATTTCTAGTAGTGTTGAATTACAAATGTATATGATTTTCTTTTTTATATTTTTTATACACATTCAATTCAATTTATTCATGGCACTTTTATATTTATACATTATAATTCCAAATTGATATTTTGGTAAAGGGTCTATCTAACACGAGTATTGATCTCTCGTTCATAAATAATTTCGAAAATTTCTCTTAGCCTTTTGTTTTTGTTACTTGCAAGATAAAGTCAATACACTTTCTTCTCTTATAACTAATTTTTTTTATCAACAAACTATGCTCTTGATTAAAATTAGATTTTTAATAGATTTTGATAAAAATTGATGAAATGTGTAGTTGAAAAATTGTGGGCCCCATGAAATATGTGATTAAAATTAATTATTAACATTGACTTAAATTAAAATTTATATTTTAATCCCTACCAAGCTTGGCTAAATAAAAAAAGAAAAGAAAAATTTAAACAAGAAAGCTATGTTTTGTTATTTCCCCTCCCTATATTTTTCTCAATATTTCATATTGCTCATAAGTCATAACATGCATGATATATATTATTAAAAGTTGATGTGTCTATACATCCATACTTGGGTCGCTGCAGACAGAAAGAGGAAGGAAAGAGGAAATGAAAGAAAATGTAGGTTGGCTTTCCCGATGGATTTTGTTTGTGTGCGTACCAGTGTATGTATTGTGATATATATATATATATATAGA
>CAIGRP010094387.1:0-17302 GCA_903798385.1 Fraxinus cuspidata | reverse complement strand
TTAGTACATGTTAATCTTTACAATTTGAACTTTTTATGAATAAAAAAGTTCAGATTAGGTTGTGGTGTAAGTTGATAAATCAAAACATTCATTTTTTGTAATTCGAACTTTTTACTTTCTTGCTTTATTTAAAAAGTGATTTTTAAATTTTTTTTTTATAATATTTAACAATTGAATTTGATATATTCATTAAATAGAACAAGTTTAATATATGGATTACAATATCTTGATACTATATAGTTATGTATCTAATTACTATTTTTTATATTAGTTCATTTTTAAGAGTAGAAAAAATTAAGCAATATCCATAGTTAAATTATAGGCTCTAGCATACCTCACTTATGTATCGAATAAAATTTATTACGAAAAAATAATTTCTTCTCAAACTGTAATTTAATTATTGATGTTTTAATTTTATTCTCTTAATAATTTTTAGTCTCTACTATTTTGCTTCTTGAAAATTTCTTAGCTGAATTCTCTCTTGTACAAATATTACTGAGTAGTAGCATGTTAATTATATGTATTGAAAGTGCATATATTGAAATATTTATTAAATTTATATTAAACATATTATGGGTAGAATCAAATCCAAAATGGAACTCACGGTTCGAGTTTGGGTTTGATTCCAATAATTATAAGGACCCGATGATTCCATTTAAATACTACCGAAATATAATGGATGGTTCGGAGTAATAAATACATGTAACAATCCACCCGACGTCCAAGCCTAATATAAAGATCAAATCTAGGTTAAGAGAACCATCACCTCAATACAAATTACTTGAGATCAAATCAAGGAGTTTATCAGCTTTTCGATTTTTCTTTTCGTCGAAGACGGTATGGAAGAAATTCAACAATAAGAGTTGTAATAATCTTTTCTTCTCGGATTCAATCATATTCGGCTAAGCAAATATCTTGAAAAAAAAATCAATGAATTGGTTGCAATGTCCAACATTTTCCAAATCGTGTACGAGATCGTTGACAAATAATAAAATTGATGAATTAAAAGTTATCGTCTCATAGGGAATAAATTCAATTCAATTTTACTAGCTTTGTATGGAATTCGAAATTCGTCAACAAAAGATATGTTGATTTTATGATTATTCTAAATAGATCTAGCAAAGCAGAAAAAAGTATTTGTATCAAATTGTGGATGATTGTATTGGATTTTGAATACACCTATTGTTATCTATTTCAATTCTTGATTTATAATCTAGTTACGTTCATGCATTTTTGACAATCGATAAAGTTATGATATAAAATTTTCTTTATCAAGACTAATTAAATCTATTATAACCACAATTTGAATCTATTCCTAACCCAAATTTAAATGATTAAAATGCATTAAAGTTTAGATTATCTATATGATTATACACGTGATAAATGTTATTTCTAATATCTAGTGCACATATGTTAATTTTGCCGCGTTCTAAATTTATTATGAGTCTCTCAACACTACAACAAGCAATTTATTATCTAATTAATAGGCAATCAATTAAATAATGCAATAAGTATGCAAAATTAATCAAGAAACACATGAATTAAATTAAACTAATTTGAATTAAAACAAATAAATAATAGAATTCATCTTCATCCAATAAAAAATAGATCTAGCCTAACATGCTAATATATAAATTATAAGAAAAATAATGAAAACATACACCCGGATCATGAAATAATTCAAAAAACGTTGATCTTCAAGTCCAATGTTGAATTCTTCAAAATTTTGATTTAATTGACTTTCAAATCCTTGCTAAGGCATGATCTCCTCTCTCAAAATATAGTAATTGGTCCATCCCTTGTTCTTGATAAATCTGTTGATAATATTCTGTATGAAAAAGCAAAAGAGAGCTTTTTCAATGTGCAACCCTTGTTTTGTATTTATAAGAGCAAAAAAAGGTCAAAATCGTGTCCAATTTGGGTTCCAAAAGAGTTAGAATTGCGAAGAGAAACTGTTGATTTATTTGGGGGGGAAAAACCCACGACGTGCACAAGCAAAACTAGTGCGCGCGCCATTGATCCAAATGGCTCTCGAGTCAAAGTTTTGGTGTCTTGCATGCACCGTTTTACGTGCTATAGTCCCTAAGAAACTTTCAGTATTTTTGTCACTAACAAATACTCTAATTTAATGCCTAAATAAGTGTACAAAATACATTTATCACATCTGACTCATCATCTGTAAAATGAACTGTAAAGATATAAACATGAGTCCCCAACTTTGAAAAATACTTTATGTAACTACCTAAGCTATACTTGTCATTAGGCAATCCACAATTAACATGGAAAGAGCTAAAAACATATCAATCCACAAACTTAAACAAATTGCAAAATGTGAAGGTATCAAAACAAAATTATGGCAATACACAATTACCATGAAAAGTATTAATAACATATCAATTCACAACTCGACCACATAGCAAACCGTAAAGGTATCAAAACAGAATTAGTACAATCAAAACTAATGAACAACATACCAATGCTAGAACATTGACATATGTTCTTGGCGGATGAACTGTCAGGAATGAACTTCAAATATAAGATTTGAACTTGACCACCCAACGTAACCACGCATTCTACGAGGAAACAACATCAAATGCACAAAACACTAAGCCTTTATTTCAGCCCAATATTTATGTTAAAATAAGTTTTGTAATTGTGATTTTTTGGAGAATGTGTGGTTAAAAGGTAAGGAAAATCACTATTACGAAACTTATTTTAATAGTGATTTTTTGGAGAATGATTGGGGTCTTAAGTTAAGTGTACGTAAAATAACTCAAATGATTAATCTTTCAAGATATTACACTTTGAATTCAAATCATATATATTAATGTTTCCTCTTCAATGTATGTATGTTTGTGCCTTTTTGTGTGCTTACAAAATTTTTACCGCGTTCAATATTTATTTTTTTCGTTTCATACATGTTTTGTGGTAAAATATAATACAAGTTATAAAAATATAAAATAATCCATAGTTATAAAAGTATAAAATATTGTATAAACTAATAAACATTTATTTATCGATAAATTAATAACCCCTCTAACATAATAAATTTTCTCGATCCTAATATTATTATTTTATAGAGGTTTTAATGTACATTGTAAATTGTAAAGAAGCATTGCACAAAACATTACACCGGCGAAGTTTTCATCTTAGTTATTCTTCTTTCGTCTTCTCCAGGGGCATATATATGCGTGCAGAATCGAAGGGTCAAATAGTCATCTTATACATAAAATCTACATACATTACCTCAACTGGAAAAGGATTGGGTGAATCTATTAATCATTCAAATAATCTTGAGATTTCAGATATATGAAATGGAGCAGTCAAGACTCAACAATTCTAGAGTATAAATTATGTGTATGAAATTAAACAATATATAATCTTCATGAGATTGCCTCAATTTGGTGTAATCTACTCATTGTTACAATAAACTTGAGGTTTAAAATGGATAAAATGGTGTAGTCAAGACAAAATCTTCAATTAGATTGTAACGGAAAAATTGATGCATAATTTATGTTCCAACAATTTTAACATGCAAAAAATCGGATAGAGCTTCAACTTATTGAAACAAATATGTAAAAATTAGAAATGCAGAATATGAGATTTTGCTCAAGGCAATAGTGGGCCTTGTTTTTCTCATTGTGACGTGGTAATGATTTTTGAACACTCGTTTTCCAAAATACAACAATCATATTCCGTAATAGAAGCTCTTCAAATTATGAAGACCAACGAAATTACTGATAATTTGAACTCTTTTTATATAAAACGCAAACTCAAAATATATGAAGAAATTATGAAGTGAATATGCAACAATATGATAGTGGATGAAGTGAATTGTATTGCATGAATTTTTCAAATGACGAGTCCTATATATAATAGTTGAAAAGTTGTGTAAAATGCCACAATTGTCGGAATAAGACGTGTGGACAACTTATATTCAAAAGACATGATTGATTTTTCATCCAAAAGACACATTTTTCAGTAAATATATTTTAGAATATTTTGTCATCTCGCCTTCAGTCTTAATTTCTCTCACTTGAAGTTGGTTTGCGAAAATAAATATACTTTAATAATCTACTCATGAAAGTACATTTTCAACATTTTAACTCCCATAATCAACTAATGGGTCTCGTTTAATCAATTGGTCAAATTAGTTGGTAGCTGTAACCAACATTTTGAATCAATTTCCAACAATCGTTTAATCAATTGGTCAAATTAGTTGGTAGCTGTAACCAACATTTTGAATCAATTTCCAACAATCTCGTACGTGAATGAAAAATAATACAAAAGACTATAGTACATACGCTAAAGGGAGTCCAAGCAGAAAGTTATTGTGTGGGATAGGTACCTTGTGGGTTTGAACTTCCGTAGAAAAATACCTAATTTACTTAAACTAATCAATAAACGCAATATCTTGAACTGCTTGGCCATTGATTTGGCACTGATGCAAGGCATGTCAGAAAATTTATGTTGATGGCTGATGAACCCTCGGGTAAAACCAAACATGGGAATTGCACCATAATATTCAACAAGTTTGTTTGATATGACCTAATGCAATTTCTAGAATCTATTAATTCTAAGCATGTATACTATTCAGGATAGAGTATGTTAGTTTTCCATTTAGCATTTTGACTCAAAAAGTGTACCAATTATTTTTTTAATAACAGTTATTTTTTTAGGTGTCATGATCAAAAGCTGCATAAAAGATGACAATTTGGCTAGATATTCGACAAGTGGAAATTGGTGTCTCAAATAAAACATTATTGGGGTGTGTTTGAGCCACATTATTTTGGAAGAATGTATTCTGAAATAGTAGATTGATGGAGAATGTGTGTTTGAAAAAGAAGAAAAAGTTATTGATGTGATGGAAAATATTATTTTATTGAAGAATGTGTTGTTGAAAATGAGTAGAATAATGAAAATGAAAATTTTAATGTATACCAAACAGGGGCTTGTTGTGATCACAACTGACCTGCGTATTTGTACAATTACACTTTTCTTAATTTGAAGAAAAAGAATCCAGGGAGAAAAAATAGGTTTATGTTTCTCTGAAAAATAGGTTAACAAATAGGAATGTAAACTTTCCAATGCTAGCGCATCTTCCAAGGGCCAATTCCATGGAGAAAAATAGGTTTATGTTCTTTAAAAAGTATCGTGTATTTCCCCTTTTTTTTAATACGAGTCTAAAAGGAAAAATTAAGTCTAGCAATCAGGAAATATTCTCATTGTAGAGTAGAATTTTTTTTTTTTGTGTGGTAAAGAGTTAGGATTTGTGTGGTCTATTGATTTATATGATTGTAACAAATTTTGATATAGTACTGAGAGTCCGTGATTTTTCTCCGATTTTGGATACATCCTTTATGTTATTTTTCTCCATCTATTTTGTTTCTCTGTCTACTAAATGTTTTTATGAAAAGAAAAATCCTGAAACATATCGATGAATTGGTGGCAATTTCCAACATTTACATGATCTGCATATTAGTTAATTTGAAATAGAGTTTGGAGTTTACTTTTACTTTAGGGCCTCACCTTGGCAAATATTTCCACAAGAAAGTTTGTGTTAGAACTTAGAACTTATTTTTTTTTGTCCTTTAACTAGGAGGTTGTTGAATACCAAATGCTTGTTAGACTGAATTTTATTCTTGAAAACGAGTTGAGGGTATAGGGTTTTTATCGAATAATCTTATTCTTTCAGATCAAGTCAAGGGCATATTGGCATATCCATTTTTGAATCGTTTTCCTTTTTCATTTTTAGATATGAGTATCATACTCTAAATTTATTTTTATTTTTTACTTTTTATTTTTTTTTTATCGCTATTCTTCAACTTAAAAAAGACAACTCACAAAAATTTTACACATCGCAAAATTGCCGGTGTATAAAATTTGTGTGACGTCTCTTTTTAAATGGGCAATAGCAAAAGAGACAGCAAATCTGGCTCCACAAGAGTAGAGCGAGGTTGTTTGTCATGAGTAATCTCTATTAGAGTTGCCGCAGATCATTTTTAAACTTTTCCAAACAATATAATTAATCTAGTATCATATAAAATATTGAATCAATTCGAGCTTCATCGTCAATTTTTTTCAAAAATGAATCTAATCTACATGTGATAGGACCGTGAAAGCCGAATCCATTTAAGGTTTATGAGAAATAATTTGGTATGACTGTGACTTAAATTTCTGCCATGTCTTAAAAATGTTTTGCTATTCCAAAAAGCTTACAAATAAATAGAAAAATTAAAAGCTTGAGATTTATATTATAACCTACCCTCAATTTCATTTTCCATTTCAAATAAACACAGAGACAGACAATAAATTAAAAGTAAAATCTCTGCTTATTTTGCTATGATCAACTTTTTGTTATTTATGGAACTGCGCGCGGCGGACAATTATTCAAAATACACATACAGTTATCGACCGGATGATTGTAAGGAACACATATAGCAGTATACAGTTTTGTAGTGTTATAGATCGTTAGACAATACTTCTTGCAAGCCACGGTGTTGCAGTGTGGCACCTTGTATAAATCTACGCAAAGACGACCTTCCGATAATGCACCTGGAAATGACATCTATGAGAAAACAACGTAAGGGAAACAAAACATTCATAGGTTATGAAAAAAAAAAAAAGACCATGCTTACAATATAAGAACGAAAGCAGTACTGCACAGAACATCAGAGTTATCGAAGTTTTCGTCATCGTCGTTTGTTATTTGTCTGGGTTCAAAGGTTGAGTACAAATTATGCTTCTCTACCGTGCATGCATATATAGGCGTGAGTCGTGAGTGAGAAATTTGAGGGAGGGAATTACTCTAATCTTCACATAATTTCTTAAATTATATTGTATTTTGGTAATCTATTTTTAATTCATGAAATCTGTAAAAGATTACTTGGAAAAAGACATCACGATCTTATCCCAACAATCCTCTAAAGATCAAAACGTTAAATGCTGAGTCAATACGATACTTGAATTAAAATCCTAATTTAACCATTCTTTTTCATACATATTTTAATTAATTTTAATTATTTTCCATTTAAATCTAAAGTGTTCCGATTATTAAATATGATTTTCATCAACAAAATAAATAGAAGGCAAAAGTATAAATTCTTTTATTGTATTGTACAATGTGCAAAACATGTTTTAAAAACCAGTAATATTAAAAACTTTATTCGGTAGATTATAATCTAGATTCTTATGAAAATATCAGTTTTGAAGACTTTTGGATTGACCTTTTTAAATTTGTGTTATTTTAGGGTAAATTCCTTTGGGTCCTTGACCTTTTTCAAAATGTAGCGGTTATCAGTATCCATGTGATATCTTAACCTGAATGAAAACGTCTATTTAGACGTTAAATGATTATAGGCTATGCATATGATGTCTGATTGCAAGGGTTAAATTGTTAATATGATTCTTCATCGCTCGATAAACTCTTGAACTCATTAAATTTATTTTGATTTCGATCATAATCTTCAACAGTAGGATCTCGTATATTAATATCACAAGCAATATGATTAATACCATTTTGTTGTTGATTCATATCATTTGTATGCCACGTGGCTATTTTACGTCTAAATTGATATTTTTTATCAGGTGAAAGGTACTAAAGGCACAGTCTTAAATGGTTAAAGATACTAGTGCCACAAATGCAAGATTGCGAATACACTCCCACCGTTGCAGAATGTTGAAGACCCTTAAGAGGAATTTTCCTTTAATCTAATTAAGAATCAAATCGAGAGAAATTAATTCTTGTTTGATTTTTCATTTAAGAAAGTGTACAAATGTTTTACTTTTCGCTTTATTGTTTTAAGAAGTGGCAGAATGTACATGGAAAATCTGAACAAAACCAAATTAAAATATTCTAGTAATTTCAAAAATAAAATAATAAAATAATAAATTTGATCTTTTTACTAATATAAAGCTCAAGTTTGACTCAATAGTTAAGGAGTTAATCTAAATACGTTTTCTTTGTAGGCTAAATCAATATTTAAAGCTTCAAATTCCTATATTATTTTTTAAAAATTTTGGCAGGCAGCTTAGAAGCTTGGTACTTTGTAGTATGAATTCTCTGTGCTGGATCCCGGGCACAGTTTGCAATATCTTATCCCAAATCAAACAGAATCAATCATAAGTTCAATCCACCATTTAGGTTGTCCCCATTTTGCACCCACTTAGACAAGGTTATGGTGATGAGTTTGCAAGCCACAAAGAGTAGAAAAACAATGGAAGAATAGGGTTATACTCAAGCACAAAGTACAATGGAAGAATAGGGTTATACTCAAGCACAAAGTAAGATGATAACAAAGCATAGACAGCCACGGTTTTTCTCTTGCAAAGTCACAGTTTCCAGCAGCCAAAGGAGTGGAATATATATAGGATTAGGTTGTAACTAAAATGGGCTAAGTCACACTAAATGGGCCCAAAATATAGGAGCCATCCAAGAAGTAGAATTTGGGTCAATGCAACGTTAATAAAATAAGTTGCTACTAATGGCCCGCTTGCTTTCGGGTCGAGCCTTTTAATTTAGGGAAGATTTCATAATTAAGAGGTTAAGTTTTACCAATTTCAAATTTAAGAAACTAAGTTTAAATTTTCAAATTTCGGATTTTTTTATTTTATTTATAAATTAATTAATTAAACATATATTTTAATAATTGAATATATTAAGCTCACAAATTCTATATAATTGGTCACGTATTATTAATTGGTCACAAATCACAATTTTTATATGTCACAAATTATTTTACGGTCACAATTCAAAAAATTTATATATCATAATTTGTTCATCGGTCACAAATC
This sequence comes from Fraxinus cuspidata, assembly GCA_903798385.1. Classification (NCBI taxonomy): domain Eukaryota; kingdom Viridiplantae; phylum Streptophyta; class Magnoliopsida; order Lamiales; family Oleaceae; genus Fraxinus; species Fraxinus cuspidata. The sequence goes on along the minus strand of CAIGRP010094387.1, from coordinate 8,509 downwards.
AAAAATTGTACGTCACAATTTATTCATCGATCACAAATCTATCAAATTAATAGTCACATATTATTTATTGGTCTCAAATCACAACTTATTTTATGGTCACAAAACAACAAATTTATTGATCACAAATTATCTTTAGGTCTCAATTTATCAAATTATTGGTCACAAATTAATAAATTTTTAGGTCACACGGTATTTATTAGTCACAATTTATCTATTTTATTGGTCACGTATCGTTGATTGGTCACACTAATCAAATCATTTGTGACCATCATCAACGCTTGCAACAATCCAAACCACAGTCGCTAGAACCACCAACACCACCTCCCGACAATAAGACCATCGTCAATTTCGCCACCATCTCTGTGACCATCACCTCACAGCCGTCGTCACTGCCTCCACCATTGTCACCATCACCACCACCACCATTTTCAGCCACCACCACAACTATCATATACAACCTATACATCTTCGCGGTCCTACTAATAAGAAAACATCACGGTAACAATACCACACCGCCCTCGCCAATTTCGCCACCATCTCCGTGACCAACCACCGCACATCGTTGCCGTCAGATCCATCACCATCATCAAAACCACCTCACTAGCACCGTCCAACACCCCACATTCGCCATCACATCACAGTCATTGTAGCCTCCACCACCGTCACATCAAGCAGGTTCCTACAACGGCGGTGCTGGCGATGGTTTCGATTTGAGAGTATAGAGACGATAGTAAAGAAAGAATGGAGAGGAGATAGAGAATCGTCGCCGCCACCATCACCATCATCTATCGCTGCCACCACTGTAACGACCTCCACTTGCACCGCCAACAAAAACCTCAACAACTCATCGTCACGCTCACAACCACCACCACCAAGATCATCCACCACTACCATTGCCGCCGGCCATGGCAAGCAACCACAGCCACCCAAACACCACCACAATCCAACCCCGACATCGTCGCGACTTCGCAGCAACTAGGTATAGTCGCGAGTTTGCAGTAGCACCTGGAAGTGTCGAGCAGCTATGGAGATAAACTGCACGCAATGGCTCGAACTCTGCCTCCATTTTCTGATTTTGATTTCTCAGGTAAAGTAGAGAGAGTGGGATAGAGAGAGATAGGAGAGAAAATGGGCGACAGTGGTAGAGAGAATGGGAGGCAGAGTAGAGAGAGAAAATGGAGAGGATGAAATAATTAGGGTTTTGGTGTGTATTATTGAGTAGAATGAATATGTATATTTAATTTTGTAATATAATTATTAATATTTTAGAATTTTAATTATCATCTGATTCTTGAAATAAAAACTTGTTAATCTGAATTTTGCAATTAAAAGTAAAATTTTGGTATGGTGTAATTTCCGCTTTAATTTATTGTGTTGATAATTATTTCACTCATCGGCCAACGCCTATGAAATATATTTTAGACTGTTTAACATTATCGTCCGATATTTATTGGGTATCAAAACCCAACAAATTATCTATTTTTAAATATAAACGATGGACCAAAGGAGTATTGTTTTGCATTACAAATGTCCAGAATGATTACCCAAACTACTGATCTATTGAAAATACAAAAGTAAAAAAAAAAACGCAAGGAAATGTTCATCTGATCGTCTGTTGTATATGTGAACATCAATGCATATTGAAAAATTGCATCAGGCGGCTCAATACGATACACGACATGGCAGTATGGTTGATGTTGTGGTTAAAGATACAGAATTTAAAAACTTGTGATACATAACACACAAGATATCTACAACACCGTGACACGGAACGAAATGGATAGTTTTAAATTAAAACACCAGATTCAAATCATAGTGGAAAATTGAAGAAAATGATGCAAAAGGATGATGCTCGCATTGTATTATGTAGAAACAACATATGAATTGTTGTAAAAGGATAGTACTCCCATTTCTTGACTCTGGAAATAACCTAGCATTCCTACGTAACTAGTCAAATCACCAACCCCTTCATCTTCCTGTCACACTTGACGGTACGCTATTGACATGGTCGGTTACATCTGGATGTCTTTGGATCGAAGCTCTGTCCCTACAGTCAATTTTTCCGTTTATAATGTATTCTGTAAAATTTTATAAAATACAACGCACAATCACGTCTGACACAGTGGAATAAAACATTGTTAGTGACTGAAAATTTTCGTATGAATTAACAAACCAAGCACAACACAAATGTATATTGTTAGGCTGGAAATGCAGAAGATCAAATTCTCATGCCAAATTAGTTATATAAAACAAAACATTTCCTCCAGTTCAAACTTCAAAAAAAAAGGGAAAAATGGATAATGGGAGAGTGTATTCTAGACGACCATCATTGACGCTTCCAACCAATGGTATCCGCCAAAGTGAAAGTCCCTACATTAATTAGAATGATATGCATACAAGCAGCCATAAATTTGGCTGAGAATTAAATTTCTACATGAATTATCTCAATCCGTAAACGATTATCTCATGAATTATCCCAAATCAAGAAAACAGGTCACTTTCCTACATTAATTAAAATTTCTGGGTGTTGCCATAATCGTTCTGGAACTTGTAGAAATTGTGGAAAAAGCTTTTATGCTTGCAGAAAAGGATCTATGGGTAAATNGGGTGTTGCCATAATCGTTCTGGAACTTGTAGAAATTGTGGAAAAAGCTTTTATGCTTGCAGAAAAGGATCTATGGGTAAATGAATTCTAGCTAGTTTCAAATAGATCATGATCGCTGGATGGCAGAGTAATGTGTAATATAGCAGATATAGTAGCAATTTCTGAGAGTGTACCCACGCCTCCGATTAGGGTTTTAAGCTTGCGAAAAAACCCTAATAAATGCAAAATGAAAATCAAAAATGAATTGGTAGATTTGTGCATAATGCTATGGATTATAAGGCAGGGATATCTGTAGAAGATCAATTTGTGGTAAATATGTTAAGCGCTTGTTTGTTGGGGGTAAATTTAGCTATCTATGCCATTGTTTGGCCCCCATTTTGGAGAATTTATAAATATTGAAATAGTGATTGATGAGAGAACGTTTGCTTGAGAAATAATAAAATTTTTAAATTTTTGTGTAATATTATTTTTTGTGTAATCCTATATCGCTCACGATCGTATATGGTAATTGGCTGATTGGTATGCTAATATTTGCACAAATTTAGCTAACGAAAAGTCACGTCGATATACAGGAATGGATTATTTTTCATCGCTATATGATCTTTTGTGGACAATAAATCACGATCGTCACAATGGACGGATTAAGAAATTACTCTTATCCCAAATCAAACAGAATCAACCAAAAGTTCAATCCACCACTACTTTGGTTGCTCCCCTTTTGCACCCACTTAGTCAAGATTATGGTGATGAGTTTGCAAGCCACAAAGAGTAGAGAAATGATGGAAGAATAAAGTTAATAATCAATATATTGTTGGATAACATAAAAATGCAAAAGTTGCAGTGGATGTTCTGCGTTCTTCGACTTCTTAAATGATTAGAGCAAATGGTGAAATTCAAAAATATACAAATATATTTTCTCTTTCAATACGATGAGCAATCTCGTCAATTTCACTGACCAATACGATGTACAAAATACTGCATTTTCACATTCTTTAATCTTACTATTAATGAAGCATATAAACATATTAGGGTTGGCAGTTATGCTAGCAATTAGAATCAATGCAGCCATAAGGTTTGTTAATTTCGCTATGGTTTTTGCACATTAACAATCAAGTACCCAAAAAGATTTAAATCAATTAATTTGTGCATAATCTGCTTATTTTGAAGTGTAAGGATATCAAATGAAATTGGGGCTGGTCATCCAAAAAATGCACAATTTTCAGTAGTGGTACTGTCAATTATTGTTGCACTTCTATTTGGGATTTTTCTTCAACTTACTCTAATGGTTGCTGGAAGCCACTGCCCTGCTTTATTTTCAAACAATGAAAAAGTTCAGAAGGTTGTGTATGATCTTACTCCTTTACTAGGAGTCAGCATCATTATGAACACAGTTCAACCTACCTCTCCAGTTTAAGCTTTTCTTTCTTTCCTGTCAATATAAAAAACATGCATAGGTCCACATGTGATAGCTCTGGCCTCTACGGCCAAACCCCACATAACTTGATCATAGACAACAGTATACAAAACAACATGTTACTCACTTGCAACATACTCTTTACCTCTCGAACTGCCAGTCTAAACTGTCCGAAACATTTTGACGTGTTAACTTTTCATAGGTCATGGATGCAAGAATTTGGTTGAAGTATATTGAACTTGATATGTACAGGAGTTGTCACTGGAGCAAAGTGGCAAACCCATGTTGCATATGTGAAAATACAACTCTGTTACTTCGTTGAACTATTTATTCAAACTTCAAACAAATTGGATAGACTCACTAAAAATAATGGCACTGTTCTGTTTACTTGCACGAAAGTTTACCCAACTCAGTTAATAAGGTTTAATGAAAGGAATAGCTTCACCAAATTGTACACTAGCAATTTATTCGAATTAGAATCTCCAAAAGGCCTAGTTTTCAGACCTCCACTGCTACCACCAAAAAGCCAAATCCTTGAATGTTGCCAACACTATTTTCATAGTCAAACCTTTATATACATGTACACAGAATTGGAGGAACGACTTCCCTTTTGAAATCTCTCTTCCGAAAAGGGGAAATCGTTCTTGCATTCCTTCTTAAAGTTTGAGACAACCGACCCAGTATAATAAATTAATGGTTTTACACCCGCTATTGTACAACAAAAGATGAAAACACGAAATACTGAATAGAAAGGACTGGAATTAGTTAAACCAATTAAACATAGGACCTGGACCTCTAAGAAATCACCGTAATATGAAATGGATTGTGCAATGCAAACCTCTTAATAAACAATTCGATAAGGTGCCTCGTTTTCCTCCTCCCCTAAATTTTCAAGAAAATTTGAGATATGCGTTTAATTTTCCATCAATTTAAGGTAACGCACCAAAGCAAAACTTCCCATTTACATATTCTTGAAGATAAGTTTCAGTTCATAACAGTTACATAAGTTCCAATAAGCAACCACAAGATAGCACACAATACTCCAAGTAAAGATAAACATAAAAAACCACTCCTAGATTTGCTTGAAGATCTTGAAGTTGCAGAGGTATTACCTGCAGCAAGATTCATGTTTCTGGCATTTATTCTTAACCTACCGAAGCTAGACATACGCTCAAAAGCTCTATTGACCAAAGCACTTTCTGAAGCCGAGGCAGGAGTTGTAGGTATAGACTCCACAAAATCCCAAACAGCAGAGGAGAGCCATGAGTGTGTAACATTATCCGGCTCGCCAATTGGATTTTGATTAGCTCCAGTAGAATGATTGACCGGATAACTTTGATTTTGATCACGATTTTGATATTGATGTAGCATACCTAAACAAACCAAAACTAACATTAAAAAACAGTCTATGACTACTACATTCTAAGAAGAGCCCTTGAAGCTGGCTAAAACTCCCCCATTTCCCACTTGGGCACGAGAGATTTTGCCATCCATCAGACCAAGAGCTCTTTGAGGTTTGTCAAAGAAGAGAATAAACGTCGCACAGGTCGTGAACAATTATAGGGAGATCATGGATACATTCGTGGCTGCTTGAAAAAGAGTCACTTGAATTTTCAATTATATTAGTACCTGAAGCTGGTGAAGGCATCAACCTCCTATTTGCATCTGTATCAGATAAAAGACTGGATATTTGCTCTTCCATCCATAGCTGAGAACTGATATCATTTGCGTCATTTAAATGTGGCTGCAGCTGGTAATTCGCAGCACAATTCTCAAGATTGTTCAGAGAAGAACTTGAGATAGGATTCATAACTCCATTATCAAAATTGTTCCAATATGGTTGAGAAATCTGCCCAGATTCAGCAGGCACCGTATCTTGAAGGAACATGGGTGCATCTTGGTAGAGATCAAGTTCACTCAAGCCATCAAGCCCATCAAACTGCAGATTATCCAAATCGTCCAGAGGATTATCAAGATTTTCCAAGGTTGGTTCTGGACCAATAAAGTCATTCATTTCCAGAAAATCTTCAAGGAAATCCTCTTCAGTCACCGAAGGCTGTCCTTTGCAACCATTTGGAGCAGAAGTGACCTCAGGAACCTCGTAAAACTGTAACTGTGTTGTTCCTGACTGTGTCAGGTCTAAATTGGCTTGCACATTATTATGTTGTTCGCTGCATGGTTGGAGCACTGTACTTCTTGCAGGTAAACTTGCATGCCCTGCAGAATCCTCAAGTACGGTACTTTGAGTTCCCTCCTCACCCACAAACTGGCCCAGCGAATAGTCAATATCAACACCAAGTGGCTGAACAAATATGGGCTCTTCTGCTATTCGTTTCATGAACTCCTCCAGGTCATTTATTGGAGATGGCACTTGACAATTATCCTGAGTCTTATTTACGGGCAAGATTTCAATTGTCTGCCTTACAGGGTTCTCCTGATCAACAACTCTGTTAGCATCTAGCTCGTCATCAGCCCAGTCCTCCTCCCTAAAGGGAGCACCATATTGCTCACCATTTTTGGGACCCGGCCCACTCTTCTTGAATACCTTGTACAGTGCATAATAATCCTGGGCTGTTTGGCATCTTTTCAGCTCCTCCTCGTCCAGGGTATACTCATGCATCACCCAGTCTGTACGTTCTCCACTAGGGGCACGACCTTTATGGAAGACTAGAGTCTTCTTTGACCCAACAGCACGTGAACCACATTTGATGATACGATCCTTCCCAGTTGCCTTCCAATATCCATGCTTTGTTGCTCGATTGGACCTTGCTCCATTTGGGTACTTCCTGTCTCTGGGGCTAAAGAAGAACCATTGCTTGTCCCCAGTTTTCAACTTAGATATCCCTGCATTTCAGATATGTGAAAACTTGGTCAATTAAAAGTGCAAGAAAAATAATTCAACCAGACAAATCATAGATCTCATATAAATAACAATGAAGAAGTCGAGATCCGAGGAATTGTGAATCAGTCAAACAATTGTCATGTTAGTTTTTCACATTCAACACTCAAATACATCAAACTTCAGAACAAAATCGATATTTAGCGAAAAATCAAATGTACAGGATCTATACCGCAGTTAACTGAGTGTGTGCTGCTTCCATAAAGAAACTAAAGATTACCAAAATCAAGACTTTTAAAGTAAAACAATGAAAAGGGTCTATCAGGGGGGAGCTGATATTGAATTCCGCGTGATTTTTTTTTTTTTTTTTAAATAGTCTATGCACCAGCACAGGTGAAAATTCTAACATATTATGAGAATAAGTGGTTTTTTCAATACTATGTCCAAAGTTGATTTCTTTTCCTCATTTCTCCTCAACACTAGTTGTTTTTAATGTTTACCTCCTCATATTTATAAATCTACAATCCTAATTGATTTCCTGAGAAGAAAAGGCATTTCTTAAAAATAGGCCAAATTAAATCGAGATAATAATTATTTTTCAAACCTAATCACGAGACACATTTGAATAAATCTTGTAATTAAACTAAACATGATTCGAAAAATTGAAATATACCAATAATCAGTTAAAACACATGCCAAAATTAATCATCTTCAAATTTAATCAACACATATTATGAATCTAATTGATTTTCTATACACAAACCAAGCTGAAACGTACGAATTCCGTCAACCAAAACCCATTGAACATGATCTTGATCAGAAAGAAGGAATCAAACCAAAAAATAGACCAACGAAGATTAAAAAGCAAAGTCAACAATCACGTACCCATGTAAGAAACAAACCAAAACCATATAATCATCACTTTAAGTAACTAAAATCAGTATGAAAAATGAAAATGTACCAGGCAAATCTTCTGGGTCCCACTTGTAAACATCGGTTTCTCCGATGACATCAATACGATGCCGTCTCCTGCAGATCTTCCTCTTCAAATAGTACAGCACGAGCTCTTCATCCGTTGGGTGGAATCTGAATCCCGGAGCAAAAACCCCGCCTCCAAAACACCCTGAACCAGATTCCGGCGCCACCGTCATCTTTTTCAATAAAATAAATACAAAAAGTATGAAAAAACTATCTGGTTTTTTTGTAAAAGGTGGGTGTGAATTTGGGATATGGCTATAGTATTATAGGAAAAACGTAGTAGATGGAATGGGGAGAGGGAGGCTGAGAATTGAGGTTTTGGTCAAAGGAGAAAATATGAAAAACCGCGGTTGCGGGTAAGAAATTTCTTGGAACGTAGGTTTAGTGGGAACACGGGGAGTGTTCGGGTGTGAGTGAAGTTCACTGAGCTTCCAGTAGGGTGGTTTTAGGTGGACTTTTTTATTTATTTTTAATTTCATATTTTCGGAATTTTATAATTTGTTAGTCAAAGGAAAAGGAAATATTCCAGCCGAGGTTTCACGGGGTGCCTTTCTTCTTGACACAGAAAGGGACACCGTGCGGCAGTAGTCTGCTCCGCTAGACTACCTTCCGCCTACTCTCGGTCGTTTCGGGACGAAAGTAAAATTTGATCACAATTTGTAGAAAGCTTGCA